>JAQOWM010000388.1:682500-685000 GCA_029041755.1 Resseliella maxima
ATAAACCATCAAACATTTTCAAAGCAAATAAAGATTTAATGGTTTTACCATTTTTCTACTCGATTTCCTACTTTATTTAGTGTAAAAGAGTTGTGAACTCATTTGGTAATTGCAAGAGAGAGAGGGTGACGCTGAAAAACGAGAGAGAGAGAGAGAGAGAGGAGAAGTGGAAAAGCGAAAACGAAGGCTATTTTCTTTCGTGCTCAGGGTGTCAAAATATCAAAATACTGCCATTTTTCCTAATGCTGACTATCATGAAATCAGATCTTGGTGCACGAAAGAATAAAAGAAATAGCTGGCGAAAAAATAACAAAAATCAAGAGAAAACAAAAAATATGGTAAGAAAAGCAATGGACTATTGCTTTTCATACTCACAACCAGACACATCATATTATCGACAAAAATAGAAAATGGAAAATGAAAATGAAACACGAACACTTCGAATAAAAGATTGAATTTCGTTTATATGTGCTCACTGCTCAATCAAAACGCACACACATACTTCACGTAAATGTGACTCTTCAGACTCAAAGTTTCTATGGTTGCCATTGTTGTGTTGGTGTTGACGATAAGTTTGGAAAACCTACGCGCTAAATTTTGTTTTTTTCGTGTACATTGCCTTCACAACCAAACATATGTAAAGTGACTTTTTTTTGGGACAAAAGATTCAGCATACACTAGTGTGGCGCAAATGCCATTTCATCTATTATATTCGATTCCTTTTGAAATGTTTTTCTATGTTTATTTTTCATTTATTCGAGAATAATGCATTTAATGTGATAAAACATCGTCGAAATGTACGTCCGCAAATCATTTGTCACCTAAAGAAATGACTCTATTAATTAACGTTCAGTTAAACGACAGTTTTTTTTTTTTTTTCATTTAAATCAAAATGTATTTGGCTTCATTAATTGTCTCATTCAATTTGCTTACGACTTTTTCATAATGATTTTTCCATAAATGTGACCTCTTCCGCGTAGAAATGACGATAATAATGATTGAAATGGCAATGGAACGAGAAGAG
The DNA here is from genome assembly GCA_029041755.1 of Resseliella maxima. Lineage (NCBI taxonomy): Eukaryota > Metazoa > Arthropoda > Insecta > Diptera > Cecidomyiidae > Resseliella > Resseliella maxima. Next base: position 683,525 of record JAQOWM010000388.1, read on the forward strand.
ATATTCATTAAAATGCCGTATGGAAATAGAATATCAAGCAAGGAATACTCTTTCGTCTTCTTACATTTCTTCAGAATTAAATCTCAATTTCATGGGGTGAAACATTCGTTTTATGTATTTTTTTTTTTTTTTTTTTTTTTTGTGATGAAACGATTCATCTCTGCATATTTTTCTTCCGCATCTCTTTGTCTTTTTTTCTGTCGCCTTTTTTTTTGTTTAATCGTTCATCATAATGACTCGTTTTAATTTAAGTTTCTTTCTTCTTCTTCATTTAAATGAGTATGTCGTTATGATTTCCTGACATTTATTAGGCGCCAATTTGAAAACATACGGATTGAAAAAGATTTCTGTGCTTTGAAAAAAAAAGAAAAAAAATAAATGAAAGAATCATGCAATGGAAGTAAAACGGCACGCCAATATAAAAATGTGACAGACGAATGCTTTCACGAAAATGAATCAAAATAACAATGATTATATTTTTATCCTGTTTTTTTGTTGTTGTTGTTGTTTTTGCTAATCCAAAAGAGACAAAGAGGCGCGGATCTGTTGTTACCATTCGCGAAATCATGAATTCTATGCAACATGCACGATTGTTGACATTATCATCTATCTATATTTGACTAGTACGTGATATTTGTTTTGAGCGCGCGTATATGTCGCTAACACATCGCTTGTTTTTTACAATGAATTCAGTCTACTGTTAACGACATGCATAATGTTCGCCGTTATATAGTACTTTGCACATTGAAGAGAGAAAATGAAAAAAAAAAAAAAAAAAATAAAAACTCTCACTCAAAGAGTGCAAATCCTTTTGTTTGTCAACACATAAAATATGCATTTCCAATTTATCTAGTAATCCTTTTTCACGTTCACTCATACTATCTCTCGATCTCTCACTCTTTCTCTCTTTCTCTCTTTCTCTCTTTCTCTCTCTCTCTCACTCTCTCTCTCTCTCTCTCTCTCTCTCTCTCTCTCTCTCTCTCTCTCTCTCTCTCTCTCTCTCTTCTATTTCTATTTTCCTCTTTTGATTTCTTCCACTTTCTCCTTCGAATCTCTTTCGTTTCAGACTATTCGCACAAATATGTTTGCGTTTGGCAGTTTTGGTTCAACAATCTTTCGATAAATGTCGAGGCTTTACATCCATATGAAAATTAATGGACCTGTCACATTTGCTAGTGCATTTAATGAATTTGAACGAATGATCCTGTTAGAAAAACATTCATAAAATTAATAGAAATTTTCAATGCTCAAACTGTTCGAGCGAAAATGTAGCATTCAATTTGTGGTTATGATGTTTCCATGAAATTTATCACAATCATTTTGTAAAATTAACCTTGTTTCGAAAAAGAAAAAAAAAAAAAAATCAAAAAGTTAAGCTTTTGATCAAAGGTTTTAATTTGTGCAGTTCACTTTGATTAGAGAAGTTACGTCGAACATAGTATTTCAAGTAAAAACTTTGGTCTAATTGTTCATATG
>JAQOWM010000014.1:0-213233 GCA_029041755.1 Resseliella maxima
ACTGTAGTAACGTCGGAATGTACGAGACATGTGGCATATCAGGTAAGATAGTAGGCCTCGAGTATAGAATAACAGCATATATCATTATGCATAGTTGGCTCATTTAATAGAGATATTTTGATTTATGTTTCTCAAGTGAATAGCTTCAAATTTTACATTTTGGTTTCATTCAAATGATATCCGAACTCGTTGATTCTCTTTTTATTTCATGTTTACGATATCGCAAGTCTCAAATAAGAAGAAATATAGACAATATCGACAATGATATTTGACATTTTTTTCATTTTTTTCATTTTTATTGGTTTTTGATCAGTTTTTGATGATTTTTTTTCAATTATTCCAATTTATTTCATGAAATATACCAATGATCGTCATCATTTCATCACTTCAATAGTAAGAACTTATTTTTTTCAAATTTTTCAACGTACTTTCTCATTTGAAATAATTCCAAGATCAACCGTAGAAGGCGCTATACTATACATTCCAATATGATGCCATTTTTCAAATGTCAAACCAATATTGTTATATGTTTCAGTTTTTTGCTTTAGTGTAAACAATTTTTAACTTGTTTCTATCAGTAATAAGAAATATTTTCCATCGATATTCATATTGAAAAAATAATAAAATGGCTGAATCAGAAGAATTACAAGTACATCGTGAAAAAATAAACAATTTTTGTTATGTGTGCGGTAAATACACAGTGAAAGAGAACAGACGGCATTTTTCGGGTGAAGCAGAAGAAGCTTACTCATTCTATTTCGGTATGTCATTGATACGTAATGTTTCGTGGGCCCCAAAATTTACATGCCAAGTATGCACACATTCATTACAACGTTGGTGGAAAAAGCAAACATTTTCTTTGCATTTTGCTGTCCCCATGAAATGGAGTGACCCAGGCCAACACACACCGGAAAATTGTTATGTATGCGCAAATAATGTGCTAAAGTATGGTATCAATCGAAAAAAAACAACAACATTTGTCTACAAAGGTGTGCCAAGCGCAATACTTCCAGTGCCACACAGTGATGAATTTCCCGTTCCAGATCATCCAACAAGTGTTGATTATTCCATGTTTTCGTATGAAGAAAATGTATCATCGATACCAACAGTATCAGATCCAAGTGATATTTCTTATGTACCACCTCGAAATATGTGTTATCCTTCATTAATTTCACAAGACCATTTGAACAGAATTGTTCGGAAATTAAATCTTTCGCATAACAATGCTTTGTCTCTAGCTTCTGAACTGAATAGTGTTCATGTTTTGGCTCCAGGTGTTACAATCACCGGATATCGTCATCGTCAAGAGCGTTTTATGCCATATTTTGATCTTTCTGAAGATGGAACATACGCATACTGCCTCAATATTATTGGTTTAATGGATGAAATGGGTTTACCGAAATACGAAGCGGAAAAGTGGCGTTTGTTTATTGATTCTTCTAAAAGAAGTTTAAAAGTAGTTTTACTTTATGAAGACAGCAGCATCAAACCAGTGCCTATAATGTATGCTGTTGGAAAAAAGGAAGATTATGAAACGATGAAGTTGATTCTTGAGAAAATCAAATACGAAGAGCACAAATGGCGAGCAAATTGCGATTTTAAAGTTTTAACTTTGCTATGTGGAATGCAAACAGGATACACGAAATATTGTTGCGTTTTTTGTGTATGGGACAGCCGACATAAAGAAAATCAATACGCGAAAAGAATATGGCCGGCTCGAGCTAAAACACAACCAATTGGCTCATATAATGTTACCCGTACACCACTCATTGATAAAGAAAATGTTATGATACCCGCTTTGCATATGAAACTAGGAATAGTCAAAAGTTTTGTGAAAAAATTGGTAGCACAAAACCCACAGGCTTTTGAATATTTGAAAAACAACTTTTTCCCGAAACTTAGTACAGATAAAGTCGTAGAAGGTAATTGAAATTACTACATATTTAAAATGAATTCATAAACATTAAACACTTAATCTAAATACTACATATGCAATGAATAGGTGTGCTAAACGGACCAGATATCCGTAAATTAATGAAAGATGCAAATTTTGTTACGAGTTTAAGTGAGCAACAAGCTGTAGCATGGGATAATGTGAAAGCCGTAATTGAAGGTGTTCTGGGTAAGAAACGTGCTGAAAACTACAACGTTTTAGTGAATGATATGTTCACTGCTTTTGAAATTATGGAAGTACACATGTCATTGAAACTGCATATTTTGCGCAGCCATATGATAATTTTTGAAAATCAAAAATCAACCGAATCGGATGAAGCCGGAGAGAGGTTTCATCAAACCATTATGCAGTTACAAGACCGTTTTGCTGGCAAACGTTTGGATTCAATGCTGGCAGACTTCTGTTGGTGGTTGGCTATGGAAAAATAAATTTGCATACAATCTATTGAAGTTACTGTTTATGATAAGCAATTTTTACTCAAAAGTTTAATTAAATTTGTAATAATTACTATGTTAAGTATTCACATTTTTATCATTCTTTTACAATTTTGCAAAAATAACAATAAAATCAACAAAAATGTTCCAACGAAATAACGTAAAAATAATAAATTGGAATAAATGAAAAAAAAATCATCAAAAACTGATAAAAAACCAATAAAAATGAAAAAAATGTCAAATAAAATTGTCGATATTGTCTATATTTCTACTTATTTGAGACTTGCGATATCGTAAACATGAAATAAAAAGAGAATCATCGAGTTCGGATATCATTTGAATGAAACCAAAATGTAAAATTTGAAGCTATCCATTTGAGAAACATAAATCAAAATAACTCTATTAAATGAGCCAACTATGCATAATGATATATGCCGTTATTCTATACTCGAGGCCGACTATCTTACCTGATATGCCACATGTCTCGTACATTCCAAAAGTTTAAAATGTTACTACAGTGTTATTGAAAGGGTTGATCAAATTAAGGATCTTGGTATAATTTTAGATGAGAAACTTAATTTCAAAGCACACATTGAATTTATTAGTGCAAAAGCAAAATCTAGGTTGGCCTGGATAAAGCGTTTTGCAAATGAATTTCTTGACCCATTCACTATTAAAAGATTATTTTTTAGTTTCGTTATCCCAATTCTAGAATATGGTTCTCAAATCTGGAATACTTGTAACCTGGGTCAAATAAAGCGAATTGAATCTGTTCAAAAGCAGTTTCTGTTGTATGCTTTGAGAAGATTCAAATGGAGTAATGGATACCGACTTCCGAAATATGAACATAGATTGCTTTTAATTCAAATGATATCTCTGGAGAATCGCAGGAAAATTGCGCAGGTGCTGTTCATCCTAAAATTGATCAGGGGTGATATTTGTTCAGATGTACTTTTGGAAAAGATTCAATTCAGGGTTCCGTACCACTCTGTTAGGAATGTACAATTTTTAAAAATTCAGTCAAATAATCGTGGTTATCATGAATATATGCCGTTGAATTGTTTGATTGAAACATTCAATGATTATTATAATGTTAAAATTCCACACTCCGATCAATTTGTTATAGACTTTAATGTTACTCCAGATGTTGTTAAAATTAGGTTGAACGAATTGTTTAAAAGATTGTTTGAGTAATTTATTCTTGTTTTTCCTTAATTGATTTAATTGATTTAATTCAATATTGCAGTTTAACAATTTCAGTGTTTGCTCCGAGATCGTTAGGATCGGCAATTGATTGTTGAATCGATGCAATTATTGAATCATTTAAATGTATATATTAATTTGTAAATTTTATAATTTAAATAAACCACCTTTGGCGAAGTAACGCTGTTTGGTGCTGAATAATAATAGTTGATATTGTTCACCCAGCTTCTAAAACACTGTTTATATTATAAACTTTATAATTGCTAAATCTCAAGATGCTGACTTTGGTGGTGGTACAACCAGTATTGTATTATTGGCTGGTGAAGTAAAAATATTTGGTAATGTGACCAAACGTTGGATTTTTTGTGTTGTGAAGCGTTTTTTGCCTTCATTTTGTGGCAATGGACTACGAACAAAATTTGAACACTTCAAGTTCCAATTTTGGTGTTCGTGTTCGGTTCGAGTTGTTCGAGATAAAGAAAATATTGTTCGAGTTCGTTCTTGTTCGATTAAATCTCGAACGAACACGAACAATTCATGTTCGTGAACAGCTCTAATTGATAACACAACAAGCGAAAGTATCATTGAAATTCTTTGCAATGCATTAACTGATAAAAATATCGATGAAACTGATGTATTCATTACATTATTGATGTGTATAAAAATACAAATACTTTGCTCAAATTGGCAACATTCAAGTTTCGTAGAATATTCAAAATCACAATACGGTACACGTACCCACAGAACTGATTTTTTCTCGATTTTAATATTTAATAAAAGCGAAATACTTACGTAGCAGTAATATTCTTGAAGATATTATAAACTTTGAGTGAATCTATTCCGAATATGTTCCATTATTTGTGAATCATAGAACTAAAACAAACAAACAAACAAACAAACAAATACGATCATTTTCAATTTAAAGTGTTCAACTTTGTTGGAAAAATTCATCAATTTTTATTTTCCAAAAAATTATTTTCTCAACTTACGTGTGCGAAAAAAATGTCTGGATCTGGTTTTATCCTTAGCAGGTGCATAAAATCATCTTCAAGAAAATTTGATGGTTCAATTTTGATGTGGTTCATTTTTACTGTTATTTTTTCAGTTGGTTTAATAATGCTGAATTTTCTTTGTTTTTGTGAATGAATTAAATGCAAAGATAATATGTTTGCTTTCAAAATTGACATGAATAAATATACGACACCATCTTTAAAATGAGTAGCACTGAAATAAACACACACACATAGAAGTTTTTTAATACCTTTAATAGGTTTTTTCTATTGTAGATGTTGCCATAGGGTTTTACTATGGTAATACTGAGCATAAAATAAAATCCCATTATAAAACTTTATAAATGTAAAAAGCATTTGCATTTATCCAAATATCAATTTTTATACACATCAATAATATAATGAATACATCAGTTTCATCGATATTTTTATCAGTTAATGCATTGCAAAGAATTTCAATGATACTTTAGCTTGTTGTGTTATCAATCAAAATGTCAGCATTCTCCGTTTGGAAGAAGCATTTATGCATTAAATTTATGGTTTTATTGGTATTTCCGGTGGTTACAAGGGGCGAATTACTACTGAAAATCAATTTTCAGTACTTTTCAGTACTTGCAAATCTCTTCAATACGTGTCAGTATTTCAGTTCCTTTTTCAGTGCCTGACAGATTCACGGCATTTTATGCAATCATTTTGCATTAGTACGTGTCAATAATGAAATCGCACACAAATAGAGAACGCGAAAATGTACGATGTAATAAATGAATTTTTTTTTTTTTTTTAAAAAAATTTAAAATGAATGAAAAAAAATCGACAAATATAGAAGAATACTATAGTTCAAAATGATTTCATTTTTACGAAGGGAGAGTTTTTCTGAAATAAAATTATAAAAATTTATGAACATAAATTTCTTTCATAACAACTAATCGAAAAAAAAATTCCATGAAAGAGAAAAAAATGTTTGTTAGAAATTGATAATTTTCGATGATTTTTAATCATAAACATTAATAGACAAACATTCACATTGAGTGTAAATTCGACTTATATTTTGACAGGTACTGAAAAATTGTTTTCAGTACGTTTCAGTATCTTTCAGTAACTGTCAGTTTTTTCAGTTCATTCAGTAGTAATTCGCCCCTTGGGTGGTTAGCTCTTCGGCATTTTTGATAATTTGTTTAGTAACGATTGGTTGTGAAAGTAACCGCATTACATCTGCTTCAACACACGTGATAGTGTCCAATTTTTGACATTTTCATTTGGGAATTTTATCAATTTATTCAATAATTTGGATTTTTCTATGGCATCCAAATGTGGATACAATTTCAATGTAATATCGAGTACACTTTCCGAACGTATTTCCTTGAGTAATAGCCAACTGGCAAATTTATTATACAATTTTGGTATGACAGCTTTTGAACCGCCACATAGTTGTTTGAAAAATGTCTCGTTGTTGTAAAATTCATTTAGAAGACATTCCAGTATTCGCACATAGTGGACCTAGGAGTGAACTTTCAAAAATATCGAAACAACTGACTGAATTTTCTTTTATTTTGACAGATTATACAATATTTATGTTCAATTGGTGGACAAATTGTTATTCCTAGAATGGTCCTGTGTTCCATTGGATCATATCGCATTTGGTATGAGCAAATTTATGAAAATCTTCCAAATGATTACGAACGCCCGTTAAACTTCGACTATTTTCCAAAATCTGCGTTTTCGTTTGAAGATTTAAAAAAAAAAATACTGCATAATCAGACGTGCTCTACGCAAATTTGGTTTGGTAAGTAGATCAATAAATTCAACGAATCAATTGAACGAATTAATAAATTCATAATTTGTTTAGGTGAGAGCCTTTGATAAGAAATGGGGAAGGGAAGTCACGCTGGCCCATCAATGTCTTGTCGATTCGTTGTTCCAAATTGAGGACGATTTGAAACATTTTAGGCTCCGTCCTAATCAAGTAAACAGCCTTTCAGCGCTTCCGATGTATGTGCCAACAAAAAATTTCCGTCATATCCAAATAAACAATGGCTTACATTTGGATACTGTGACAAATTCAATTATAAATTCATTCCCAGCGATGCAAGGTTTTCTGTTCCAATGAAATGTGCATTGGTGTATTGTATGTATATTGATGTAAAAAATGGCCAATCTATCAAAAAATGAAATTATTTAAATTTATTCTATTGTTAATCATAAACATTCACTCACATCCATTCGATCAAACACTCAATAGTTTTAAGTCAATAAAAACACTCTCAACGCTATATTTACACACCACGGAAAAGCGAATATGTAGGAATGAAGTTAATAAATTTGCAGTGTTTAAATAGAATTGCAATAAGATAATAAACATGTTATTATTTCATTTTTAGTTTTTTCTTATGCAACACAATTGGGTAAGTTTTTTATTCAAAATTTCAGACATTCCAACCAGATGACATAGAGTATGTTTTTTTTTATTGAAAGCAGATTTGAAGAAAAACAAATGATAAATATTGGAAAAATATGCTTTTCTCCTGAATTTATTGAAATTAATATAATTTTTCATCTATTTTTTGTGTTTCCTTAAAAAATCTATGCCATATCTATAAATCAAATAAATTCCACAACTTGAATTATCTTAACTTGGATAATTCTTGACAATTTTCAATTTTCATTTTTGTATATTTTTTTTTTTCTCTCTTTCCGGACTGTTTTTGTTTTTCTTTTTCAAATGATAAAATGACCAAACATTCTACGGCCATACATATTTTTTTTTCAATTGACTGTATTGTCAGATTGAGCCGCCATAACATTCGCCGTATAAATCTACTTCGTCACGTTTTCATTTTATTTAATTTTACTCTCACTTCTTTTCTCTGCACTTTAAATCGAAATCAATCAAGGTTCAATTTATTACATTTACATTCAAGATGATTGTTTCACTTTACTATGTGTAAAATGGATTTGCTTAATGTGCGCCCAAATTATCAGCAACGAGATTGTATGGGATTTTATTGAAATTCTAATTTAAATACGCAGATTTTTTTTTATAACAGGCTTCCAGTTTGTTTTCTTTTTTTTGCTATGTTGTTTTTTTTTAGTTACCTAAATTTTTTTGCAAGAATGAAATCCCAAAAATGCCTAATTTTTGAATGTCGGGCTATTTTTTACCTTCAAATTATGACTAAATGCACGCTCTCATACTCATTGCGGCACATGGTGCGTAAAGTAAAATTAAAATTTTTTTTTTGTTTGTCATTCAAGGATGCGCTGGCATTTAGTATAAATTCATTATAAAATAATGAAACCGAGACAATCTATCTCGAGGTATTTGATTTTTTAGCCTAAAATGCTTATTTATTTCCACTCTTATCTTAAGTTAAGAGGTACATATATATACGTATGGTTTTCAAAATTTTGTTTTTTTTTTTGTTTCCAGAATAAAAGAAAATGATGAAGTGTATTGAACTATACGTATAACGAACTAAAGCTTAAAAAACTAATTCTTCAAACTATTTTGTTGTTTTTTTTTGTTAAATGTAAATTGTCGGCGCGAAATTGCTAGGAATTTTCTTTTGAGGTGATTTTTCTTTATCTTGTTGCTTGTCTAGCGTGTCAGATAATTCGACAGGCACTTCAACGATTGCTTCAATGGAAATAAATATAGAGTCTTTAATAATGGAAAACCAATTTAAAGAAGCAATTTATGTTATATTGTTTTTACCTTTGTTAATTATCATAGCATCAATATTGATAAGCATTGTAACATGGAAATGTATAATTATACAATCACTTGCGAATTAAACAAAATATATTGACTGAAAATTTGTTTTCTTATTGAAAGTATTTGCTTTGTTTCTGATACGAAAAATTGCATACATTTCGTTTTTGTTTCGTTGAAAGCTTGAATATATCTTTCTTCATGAATTTTATGTACACATGTGCGGAACGAACATATGTTTTTTTCATTTGCATAGGTCGCTGTAGCTCAGCGGTTAGAGTAATCATGTTTGAATCTTAGAATTACAATGGTTTCGAGTTCGATTTCCCGCTATCATACAAATTTTTTTTTATCATTGGTGCGCTTAAAGATCGTTTGTTTACATTTTTGAAAGCTCGATAGTTTTTTTACTTTGTTTGAAAGAACATATGAAATCACGATGATCATTCCAACAACAAAATACATGGTCAAGCATGTTCGTTGAAACCAGTTTAGAAAAAGAGACGATAGAAAAGAGAGGAGAGAGAGAGAGAGAGAGACTTTTCATTCAAACTTTTTTTTTCATTCGATCTCTTCTCATTCGCTCATATAGAATGTTTAATGTTAAATTTGGTAAGCAGCTCACGAATCCACTTGCTTCATACTCAATCAGACGACTGAAAACTGGACATTGTGTGCAAGTACATATATCCCATTTTGAATCATCAGCGTACCTAAACTATTACCTTTGTCTTCATGGTTTCAATATGAGCTTTGAAATTAAGTTTCTCATCCGTTGCTTTTGCTATCATGGATTCAATATGACCTTTAGAATAAAGTTTCTCATTCATTGTATTGAAAAAGACTTGACGCATTTTTGTACTTTTTTTATTTATTTATTTATTTGTTACGAAGCCTAAATTTATGTCAATACGTGTTCACTAGCAAGCTAGTAAACATGCTGGTCATAGACCCAATGCGACATAAATTCCGCCCATGGTACGACTTTAAGAGAATACAATCAGGGGTAGGGATTGGGTCCGGAAAACCATGGTAAAACCGGCCTGCCTCAGGAGAGTCAGGGGAAATACATAATTATTTCACTTAAGGTTAGGTTACGTTAAAAATGGTAAACAAAAGCAAAATAAAATAAAGTGTAAGGAAGAAAAAGAATAGAAAGGGAAAAATAGCTTAAGACTAATTGGTAAAGAAATTGCACAACATGTCACCGAGTAAATAAAGTAAACGAGTTTAATTAATTTCTATATTATTGCACGGATCGTAGGTGATTTTTTAACGCGTTTTTGAAGGCATCTAACGAATCGTTGTTTCTTATTTCAATTGGTAAACTATTCCAAAAATTAATTGCGGAAAAACTGAATGCGCGAGTGTCAAATGCGGTACGTGGATTGAAATTAACGCGAAGGTTGTCTGGATAACGCGACGTTTCACCGTTACGGATAAACATGTGATTCAGATATTTGGGAGCCTTTTTTGACAACTGCTTGAATATTAAGACGGTCGATTGTAACTTTGATCTACTCTCAGGTGTCAAACCATTCAAACGCTCACGATATTCAGTAACATGCTCACTACGTTTTAATCCATAGATATACCGAATCTTATCGTTGTCCGCAACAAGATCACGGTTGAGCTGATTTTGATTGCTATGTGCACCCCAGCCATATGTTACTACATTTCCATAATCCATTATGGGATCAATGAGCGCCGCAGCCATATCACGTTTGATATAATTGGGTATAGAATGCTTTGAGTGACGAATGCGGTTTAGCACACCATACACTTTTTGCAATTTACAATTGTCATGTTCTTGGAAAGAGAGATTTTCGTCAAGAATAACACCAAGGTTTTTAATTGACTTACAGAATTCGAGTTTTTCATAACAAATTCTCACATCATTGATCGCATCAAAATTTAACCGACTTGTGTGATATTTAGAACCGATGATAATTGCTTTCGATTTAGAACCGTTTAATTTCATACCGCGACGTTTAATAAAATCATTTAATTTTGCGAGATCCGAATTTACTAATTCAATACCGGTATTTATTTGATCAAACTCAACTTCAATAAGAGCCTGACAATCATCCGCGAATAAGTGACCGGTCATATTTTCAAAAATGTTAAGCGTGTCGTTAAAATAAAGCGAGAAAAATGTTTGACCGAAATTGCTACCTTGAAGAACACCGTTATTGATCGCGATAAAATCCGATTCATTATTACCAACTTTAACTTTTTGCTGAATATTACTATAAATTGATTTGATTAATTTCGTAGCATTGTTAGAAAAACCGTATGCTTCACAAAAAGAGCATCATGCGGAACGGACGGGAATGCACTTTTTATATCGAGCGAGACAAAAATAACAATTTTCTTGCGATTTATTGACGATCTGATACTCTCAGAGATGTTCAAAAGTGAGGTGGTACAACTGTGATTTCTACGGAAACCAGACTGCCGCTCATGCAGCTTTGACTCTAAATAACCAGTTACCTGATTATTCAGTAGAACGGCGAAGATTTTTGGAATGACAGAAATGATGCTGATTGGTCTGTATTCTGAAATTGAAGTGGGATTTAGAACTTTATTGAGAGGTTCAATGATGATTTTATTCCAATCAGCTGGATAAACACTATGAGAAATGCAATAATTGAAAATGAAAATAACATGATTGAAAATTATTGGAATGATTAAATGGAGGAATTTAAGCGGTACGCCATCGTCTCCAATAGCGTTGCTTTTAACTTGCTTATAAGCATAAGCGAATTCATCAAAGGATATTTCTTGAAAGGAAAAAGTGGATAGGATGTTTGTAGGTAGGGATAAATTATTAAGGTCAGCCCCTTGGGATGAGTGAATTGAGGCAAAAAATTCATTGAAATCGTTCAGATTATAATTATTTAAAATTTCGGAATCATTACTGTCATCCTTGCTAGATTTGCAACAACCAAGCGATTCAATAATACTCCACTTAGACCGCATGGAGTTAGCCTCATTGAATCTCTCAACCGTTGACTTCTTTTTACTAGAATTAATCAGAGACTTGACTCTATTGGCTTTCTCCTTATAGATGTAAAGTAACTGTTCATGAGTAACTGCATCACTATGATTGTTTGATCTACAATCATCGTAAGCAGCTTTTATCCATAGCATGTTTAATATCATTATTAAACCAGTGCTTGGGAGAGTGACGTACGCGACGCGATTTGAGTGGTGCAAAGCGATTAAGGAGATACAGAATATTATCATTAAGCGTTGAAACCATATCATCAACATTCTGACATTGGTTAAAATTCCAATTCAATGATCGACAACAACGCGCGAGCTCATTGAAATCAATGCCATCAAATTTTCTACCGCTAATGACAATATTTTTATCGATTTTTTCAGTCTTGATATTGTATGAACACAATAATAAGTCATGAAATGAAATACCGGATGGAAAATGACCAAAAGTATTAAAGCGCGCGAGATTATTTGTGAAAATCAAGTCAATTTGTGATGGCATTTTACCGGGCCACCAATGTGTAGGACAATCATCATTAACCAAATTAAAATTTAACGCTATATTTGTGTTTAAAACGGAAGCTAGATTTAAATTATTTAGTAAATTAATATTAAAGTCACCAGCGAAAATTACGTTTTGTTCATGCGCGAAACTAGTGCTTATTAATTCAAAAAGTTTACGAGTATTTTCGGCGCTACAACGCGGAGCACGATAAACAGCACCAAAAACGATTTTTGATGTACGCGTAAAAATTTCAACAAATAAAAATTCGACATTATCAATTTGATGGTTATCCCTAGACGAGTTAAGAATCACCTTCGTTTTGAAATTATTCAAATCATAAATCGCCACACCACCTTTATTTCTATCACGAGATTTCGATTTTGTTTACATTTGGAAAGCTTGGTAGTTTTTTTTTCTTTGAATGCATGAAAACAATGGTACACTCACTTCGATTCCAACAACAAAATACATAGCAAAGAGGTCCGTTGCCGTATACTTATATATAAGTTATACTTGATGAAAAGTTAGAAAAAGAAAAAGAGAGAGAGCACAACATATGCATAGTATGTACAGTGCTCTCTTTTTTTCTTTTAGTTTACTCTATACTTTAGTCTACGCTATTTTCATACTACTGATTTGCCTATTATTGGCACGATTTACGCACCGAAGAAAAGATTTTCAGTAAGCGCCAATTTGGCGGTGGTTCAGAATGAACGCAATACCAAGAGATGTTTGGCCCTCATTTCCCAGTATATGGCTATGAATGCGCTGGTTTAGGCTGAAAATTTCAACAAGATAACGCACTAATCCACGTGGCTAGGTCTACTTTGGCCAATTTTGAGCAACGTAGAATCAATATTTTTGACAATTGACCATCCAAATCACCATATATGAATATCATTGAGAATGTCTGGTCGATTTTAGCTCCAGAAGTGTACAAAGAAGGTCGACAATTCAACAACAAAGACGAATTGAAGGAGGCCATCGAGGCGGCTTGGCAAAACATTCCACAGGCCAAAATCGAATCACTGTATGACGGTCATCCGCGCCGAATGATCGCATTACATGATGCCAAAGGCAAATGGACCAAATATTGATAAAGGTTTTTTAAACAAGAATGTGATTTTTGATCAAAAATAGTGGGTGCGGTTAAAATTATTTTTCACTTTTTAGACACAAAAGATCGAAAAAGTTAAAAAATTTGAAAAAATCAAAGAAACTTTTCATTAATATTCCTGCGATAAATGTGTAATAAATCAATAAAAATTCTGTGAAAAAATCAAAACGAAATATTTTCATTTAATGTGTTTTTTTTTCGAAAAATGTGTTTGTGGCTAAAATTATTTTTGCCAGTGTAAATAATAGGATGTGACTAAATGAAAGAAGGTTATTAAACTTCCCCGCAAAACCACTTTTTCAGGTACGAATTTTGACACTTTTCAGCAAAATGACATACTGAAATTTATAGCGTTATGACAGACAAGAAAATGGCATCAGTGTGCTCCGATGTACAAATCCCTAGTTACGCCATCTGTTATCTAAATCGACATTTTTTTTGCACACACCCTATAATTACAATTGAAAAGTAATAAAATATTACAACCTATTATTTTATTACTGAATAATAGGAAAAGTAATAACTATCACTTTTTTGAGAGAGTAATAGGATTGAAAAAAATGTCGAACTTATTATTTTATTACTGTGTAATAGGAACAGTAATAACTATTACTTTTTTTTTGAAAAAGTAGTAGGATTGAAAGAAATACCGAAGTTATAGCTAAAGTAATAGCTATTATTCTATTACTTTTGAAAAAAAAAAATTTAACACAATACTTCCAAAGAAAAAAGATGAAAGAATAAATTTCCCAAAACAACAACAGAATTTCTGAAAAAAAATTTGACCAAAAAAATTTAATTTTATGCTCATCGAGATTTAAGTATAATAAAAATGTATTTGTAAAAAAGTGAAAATTACAATTACATTATACGTTTGTTTATTATTTGATCGTATTTAAAAAATTTGTATTACTTTTCCGCACACTACATGTTAGTGTATAACGATAGCTCATTCCCAACGAGTCCAAAAAACAATCTGATGATGCAGATTGGTATGCTAGTTTAAGTATAGAAACCATTAAAGTTTGAGCCATGGATGATGACCGCATAGTGGATCCGTTAAATGGAGGTATATCCAGTGTAAATGATGATTTTTATATAAAAAGTGTCAAAAATGAGCATTTTACGGCATTTTAGCCATAGGAAACTCATATTTTCCTGCGAAAAAACATAGGTCCGCGAACATTGGAAAGTCGTTTCCATTGTTTGTTCGGTCCCTAGATGAGTTTTTTGGCGAAAAATTATACTTTTGTATGAGAAAGTTCGAACCATATAAAACTATTATTATTTCGAAACAGCAGTTGGGTTTTTATATCCTACACAGAAAAAAATGTTTTCGCCAATGCTGGAATAATTACAACATTAATATATAAAATGTTGGAATTTTGACAATTACAACACAGTGTTGCCAATATTGCAAAGACATTTTTTCTGTGTACTTACGCTGAATTTTTTGTTACTTTAACCGTAAATAGAGATGCTACAGTTCAAAATATCCAAAATAAAAAATTTAGCGAATAGTTGAATAACCTGTGGAAAATTCTTTATATAAAAGTAAAAATGTAATTTTAAGCAAAATTTTGAAGACATCTTTGGTTATCTTTCAACATATATCGTGCCTATTATTATCTTATCTCGATGTCAAAAATGAAAAATTTTCCTTACAAGTTTCTTTTTCAAGGAAAATCTCATAGTTAGGGACTACTTTAGTTAGAGAATAAGTTGTTTTGATTATGAAAAAGCGTAAAATAGGTTATTTAAAGATTAAATGTAATGAATGTATATTTTCAGTTCGGAAAAGTTCATCTTACGGATGTAAGATATCTTGTTCTTTTTGTACATATAATAATTAATAATATTATATGTATACTTTTGGTTTGTGTATGATAAAATTGAATTTTGTTGGTCATATTTTTTTCTGAAATTCTGTTAGTAAAAAATAATTGTTCGAAGAAATATATTTTTTGATCTGTTCTCTTTGGAAAATGTGTATTAAATTTCTACTTTTCAACAAAATGCTATTACACCATTCTATTACCTTTGGAAAAGTAATGGGAAAAGTAATAGGGATTACTTTTTTAACATCTATTTCAGTCAGTCAGTTTAGTTGTTTCGTTAATATGTAAAAGATGAACTCGAAAACATATATTATTAGTATAATGAAATACAGATCAATGCCTCTTAAATGCGTCAGAGCTTCATAACCATTAATAGACTGTTGTAAGCCATTTCTGAAGATTATTCACTAAACTATGTATCTATTCAAAGTACTGTTTACAAATATATCTTTTGGTGTATAAAGTATTAAAAAGAAGTGTATTTGAAAGAAAAACTGGTATAAAAAAGATTGTTTCAGTATATGAATTGGACAATTTGATGTGATCTGATCAAATTGGAATTAGATTCGAATATTATTTTTTTTTTTGGAATATTGGAATGTAAAATCATGCGCATTAAAATATTACTCACAACGAAGTGGATACTAAATGTGGGAACTTGCTTGCTTTGATTGTATGGATGCTATTCCGCAACAATTGTGTTACGCAAAGTTTTGAACTTCGTGCGTACTTTTAGCGGCAGACCATGCGTATGTGTTTGCATGTATTGGAATGATACGTTTTATAAGTATCCCTTTTGGATTGTTTGCCGATACTATGCACTTCAGTTGTTCATAAAACGTTGAAAAGATAGGTTCGTTCGCTCAATTTGTCATAAAATAGTCATTTTCTATTTTGTCGATTTGCATGATTATAATCAACATATACAAAAGTTTCGAATTCCAGAAAAGGTACTTAGCAATAATATTGTTATTTTCTATTACAATTTAAAATGTTGAATGAATAAAAGAAAGTATTAACATTTACCCGGTTAAGAACGAATAACGTACCTATGAATACTCATCAGATATAGTTGAAGTGCATTGTTTTTTTTTCGAAATATATATGACTAAAAAAAATTGAAAACTATTTTTATAATAGAAAAAATTGTAAAATAATATATTGAAATAAGTGAAAATAAGTGTTTTTCATTTCAAAGAAATAATTACCAAATTTAATAAACCAAAAAAATTTAAAAAGAAGAAGAAATTAAAAAGTTTCAAGCAATGCATCATTATGGTTTATAATAAGAAAGTTATAGTCGTAATGTGTGAGAACGTATAAAATTACGTTAATAAAATTAACTATGTTTATGAATTAATGTTAACTATGTATATGATAATAGTTATCTATGATTGCGTAGTTCGCGTTATTATGTTTATGTACAAGTTGTGGTCAACAAAATCGTATTTTCTTCACAAATCAAAATAAGAAAGAATACATAATGAAAAATATTGTAAAAGTAAACTCGAAAACACATTATCTCGATTCAACATTGTGTGTGCAACATATTTTATTACATACAATGAAAAAAAATTGACTACAAATTCATTCAAAAATAAATTTTAGTTTTTCACTTGATTCAAACGAGAATGCATACCATTTTTATACATTTTCACAGGATCACAAATTTGAAAATATTTACCAATACCGATAGAAATTAAACTTTACGCGTAATCTTCGAAAACAAATTCACAAACATTAAATGAGTTGAATTACCTCTTCTGATATGACTATAGTGAAACAAAATGAGCTTACATACGTAAGGCTGACTTTTCTTCATTATAATTCAAACTTATATTCACAAAGTATTTTTTTATTTTTCAAAACGAATTGTTTGTGTTAATAGTAAATTCCTTTTTAGATAAAGCTTTGCTATTCAAAGTGAAAATGAAATTGTACGATATACGCGTAAAAAAACAATGTTTTTAAAAATGTAGCTGAAGAAAACTTATCTTGTCTTTTCCTAATAAAAGCATAAATAGATAGTTTTACATTTAAATATTTGAAAAAACTAATAATTGCAAATCTACCTCCGTTTGTTTGTTTTTTTAATTTCTTTAGGGTATTTGGAAGTTTCTCAAATTTCCTAGTACTCACAAAGAATGAATATAAAAGAAAAAAAGGCTAAAGAAACATTAGTAATGATAATGATAAGTAATGATCATCATTCTAGAACTCTATATTAACATTCCAAAACCTATCACAGAAGTTGACTGATAAAGATCCGAATAATGCGTTTGTTACGTAGATTCTGTATTTGATTTTCATATTACTTCATTAAAATGAATTATTTTTTCAATTTTTACTGTTGAATCAAAATACAATTTTTTATTTCACTTCTATAGATTGAACAATATAATGTTTTGTCTACATTTTTTTCTTCCAATTGACATAGTTAGTTGATCCAAGGTGAGAATCAAGCAGATTATGGTTTTGGGACCGTAGAGATGCCAAAAATACTTTGAAAATGGCCTGAAAAGTTTTTTTGGCGTCTCTACGGTCTCCCCAACCAAAATCTGTTTGATTGTGCAACTTTTAATTAACTAACTATGTCAATTGGTTATTAACTATGTCAAATATTACGTATGGCAATTTCTGTATGGAAATAATTTGATTGAGTACCCATCTCCCTTTTTGGGATGTTTTGGTCGACTTGCTTGCTTACCTCAAACAAAATTGTTGAATGTTGACGATTGTAATCATAGTCAATATATATTTAAAATTTAGCAATTAATTGAAAATTCTAAAAAAAATATTTAAACCAAATAATTGAATGCTACGAAAAGCAATTAAAACCCATATACAAAAAAATCTCTCCATGTGAGAAAGTACTCTCTATATTCGAGATTATTTCACTGAATATCAAATATAATTTGAAAATTGGTTGGGGTTGCTTTCGACGAAGATTTAAATTATTTTGAGAAGAAATAGGATTAGACTATGATTTTTTCTTAAAGACATTGATGTCAAATCTTATCATGCGTATGAGCGTGTAATAATAATTGAAAAAATGTAATATAGGAAATGTCTGTGAAAAAATGGTAAACGAGTACGAATATTTGTACTATTTTCGAAAAATGTAATAATAAATACGTTTAATTTTACGAATTTTCCTGTAGATTTAACGAATATTCGTACTCTTTTGCCAATTTTTTAGAGAATTCTTGTATGAGATGTAATTTATACAAATAGATTGATGGCATAGTTCGTATTTGTGTTCTGTTCGACTGTCTCGAAATAGGAAAATTGCTGTTAGTGTTCGTTTTGAGTTCGGTTCGACTAGTTTGAAATGGCAAAACTGCTGTTCGTGTTCGGTTCGAGATAATAATCACAGATGAGAGTAGCAAAATTATATAAATTACGTGCATTCTCAATTCGTTCGTTTGCGTAATTAGTAATGAAAAAAATGTAACTCACGTTTCTTTTATTGTCCTTAGAAGTAGATAAATTTTTTTTTGAACTGGACAGTTCATGTTCGTTCGTTTTCTTTTGTGTTCGTTTCAAATTGTTTGGAATTGTAGAAATGATGTTCGCGTCCCGTTCGTTTTCGTTTCATTTTCGAACGAACATCTCTAGTACCGATAATGAAATAGTAGAAAATATTTCACTTCATTTACAAATGACACGACCAAGCGTTGATATAAAATATGTTTTCAAATATGATTGAAACTGAACTGGTTTCATGAATACATTTGTGCTCTTATTCGTTCAACGATATGGAACTTCATTTTTAATCTGTATTATTCACAATGATAATTTATGTGGACAACATTTTCACATACTTACTTGATTTAAAGAATGCTTCTTTGGGAATATTCAATTCCTTTAACACAAACTATGCACTTTTTGAGAAGCAAAAGTTTACTAGTAATGTTGAAGTCAAATAAAAACGAGAAATCCCGATCAAATAAACGAAAATATATTGAAATAAATTGATATACAATAAGCAACGTTAAAAACTATTGAAAAAACTATTTTTCATCATTTTTGGTGCTAATAATATAAAAATTAAATTAAATTAAATTATTTTTTTTTCTTCTATAACAAATTAAAACAATATTCGATCTCAAAATTATATTTACACGTATATTACAACTAGCAATAGCTTTCATCCATATAATATTCGTCTTCTATCGTCTAGTTCTTTGTTAATTTCCAGTTTCTGAAAAAAAAACGTTGGTGATTTTTGCGTTTATGAAATGATTTCTCTGTTCTAACCAAAATAAGCATTCGACGATAACTTTGTAATGTAAAATTTAAAAACGGATTTTACTATTTTCTGCACAAATATCATTATCATTTTTGTATGGACAAACATCATTAAAATCAATTTTAAACAAGGATTTGTCTTTAAATTTGAGCTCCGAATCTTTGAATTTTAATTTAAAAAATCAATGTTTCCCTGTAGCCCAAAATGTGTTAACAAGATAGCTCATCTCCAACATGCCCAAAAAAAATCTGATGATGCAAAATTGTTGGTTCAGGAATAGAAACCATTAGATTTTCAGCCATGAATGGTGACCGCATGGTGGATCTGATAAATGGAAATATCTCAAGCGTAAATGATGATTTTTGTATGAAAAGTTTCCAAAATAGGCATTTCACGGAATTTTTGCCAAAAGAAACTCATGTTCTATTGCGAAAAAAAATGTGGGTATTCGAACATTGGAAAGTCGGTTCCATTGTTTGTTCGGTCCCTATATGGGTTTTTTGGTGGAATATGACACTTTTGTAAGGAAAAGTTCCCAAAACAGGGTTTTCGGCATTTTCGACAAAGGAAACTCATATTCTTTTGCGAAAAAGATGTGGGTCCTTGAATATTAGAAAGTCGGTTCCATTGTTTGTTCGGTCCGCAGATGAGATGATTGGTGGGAAATGATAATTTTGTATGGGAAAGTACGTAAAAATGGTTTTCGAGGTCGGTTCGTGAACATCTCAAATTAACTGTGGGAAATTACTTACACAGAAATAAAAAAAATACAATTTTATACCTAATTCGTAGATCATTTTCGGTTGACTTTGAATTCATTTTATTTTTATTTCAAAAACGCATTTCCTCTACAAGTTTCCTTTCCAAGGAAAATCTCATAGTTTGGGACCACATAGGTAGAGAATAAATTGTTTTGATTATGCAAAAATGTAATGAATTCATAGCAGAAATTGGTTCAATTTTATGCGTTGGAATTGCAGTGAGGAAAGTTCATCTTATGGATGCAAGACATCTTGTTAATTAAGTGACCAAGTCGAAATGTTCTTCATTGAGGAATAATATATTTACATAATGGGCCACGTTTCTTTATGTACATATGTTCCAAATATTTATATTTTTTTTTTTTGAAATGTCAGTTGATCAAATATTTCATTCCAGAGGTTTACTCATGACAGCACAAACAAAGCGTCACTGGCAAAATAATGAGAATGTGGTAGTGAAAATAAAATTTACCAGTCAATGGCAAACGTTTGGTGTGTGTGTATTAAAGAAAATGGTGGATTTTTTGATCGATTTGTGAAACTTTTGTAATGTTTTCGAACTCTTGCACTAATAGCATCAATATAGAACTTACACAAGCATAAAAATTGTAATAGCGGTGTTAAATTACGAAGGAAAGTATTTTCCTCTTTATTCAAGCTTAACAGAGTGAAAAGAGAATCATATATTATCCAGATATTTTTACTAACTAGAAGCTCTGTTTTGGTATTTATTTGATATTTTTTAGTTCAGTAGTCGATTTTATGCATGTGAACCGGAGCGAAAGTATTTACGTATTCCTATTACATTTGCTTATATTGATATTCCACGCATAGCATTTTTGTGTTGAGAATTGGTATTTTGAATTTGAAATTTGTACCAAAACATGAAGCCTTAAAGTTTATCCCAAATGTACAAAGATTACAGTATGAAAAACACTAAATAAAAATTTGATTGAAATAACAATACTGAAACGAAATTATATTGAATATGCATTAAATGTAAAATATTTACGTAGAACTAATCTATGTTAAACATTCATCATTTACAAATTCCATTCATTATTTAAAAAAATCATGGTTCTAAAACTTCGTTCTGGTGCTAGCCAATTTTGATTTGATGGGATTAAATTTCGGTTCAAAGTAATATTGAAAATTACTTCCTTCAAACCTGCTGTTTGTAGGTATAAAATAAAATGAACTGAAATGGATTTCATAAAATCCAATACCTGTGACTTTATCAACATTAAATTAAAGATACGCTATTTTGTAAGATGTGATGCAATGTGGAAATAAATTGAATAAATGATTCCATTAATTGAATAAATTCGGCGTGTTTTTCAATAATTTTTTCGTCTACTAAGTATATATAAAGTAGCATGTACATACGTTGTATACTTGTTTTCTTCATTTTGTAGTCATTTCAACTTGTGGATAGAACCATTTGTTTTTCATCAATATTTTTGTTTTATTTATATCATAAAGTAGTAAAGTGAATGTAATACATCCAAGATCACGTACAATTTTATGACGAATAGGAATATATAAGTGCTTTATTCTACCTTTGGTGGATAATGTATTTACAGACTTAAACTTACGTGTTATATTCATCCACTAGGAACTGATTTCTTTTAATGCAGTTGGAGACAATACTATTTCAAACCCACATGTCACTTAGTGTGTGCTTTTACGATTGTATCAGTGCTGTCTTATACCACAAATAATAGGAATTGCTTGCGAATAAAGTAGTAACAATGAACTTAGAATGAAAAAGGCAGTATTCTATAAAAGTGAGACGAAGAAAATAGAGAAAAGTAACTTAAGAAGATAGAGCAAAATTGTGCGTTCTCAATCTTAGGATCGAGTGAATTCGTGCCGATGTCAGCTTAAATTCACTAATACTCTATCGTACAATAGGTTTTTCAATGCACATTAAAAAGATGTCGAAAACGTTTCGAACGCGTATTCATAAGAAGATTAGCAACGCAGTGAATGCTTTCAGAGTAATTGATATTACCTATTAGACACAGATTAGTTTATTGCTGGGATTGATTTAAGTAGATAGAGCTTTTTCGAAATATTACACTTTTTTTTCATTGTCGTTGCTATTGGAATTTCTTGGTTAAAGGTCTCAGTCTTTACTTTGATTCTTTGGAAAAAAAACCATAAAAATTGCTTGCGCATAAAAAAGTGTTTATTAGAATATTATAAAGCATTGAAAATTAGTATTGTGTTTGCTCAATTTCAGTGAAATGCTTTATTTTGAATGTTATGAATATGACAGAATTTCTTTTTAGTTATTTATTCGAAAAGAGATTTCGTAATGACGTTAATATAATAAAATTTAAAATTTGATTTTGATTTGGGATTATAAAAATTGATACTTTTGTTTGGACAGAAAAATTACTTTTTGTTCAATTTTCATCACATAGTTACAAACTTATAGTTTTTTTAATATATTATATTTTATCTTATCTATATTATTTTAAACATTAATTCTAGTTTTTGATACATTTCTGAAAAAAATATTACCGTAGTGTCAATAAATATACTACATCTTTCATAAATAGAATGAATATATGAACCTTTTATACTTTCAAATAGTGTAAATAATATATTGCTACGTAAATTTATGTAATAGGTTAACATATCGATCAGTATCGGATATAAAATCTTTATATAACTTGGTTTCACTTAGAAAACACTTGAAAGTTATATGTCACTTCTTGTCTAATTCATATTAGAGACTGCTGGAATAATCACTGTTATATATATTTCTGTACCATTCTGTATTGCAGTTAATAATCGCAGTGACTTGCTCCGAGATCGTTAGGAATAACAATAGCTTGTTAATCGGTGCAAATGTTGAATCATATAATTTGTATTTATTATATTGTAAATTTTAATTTATTTTATGTTTCCAATAAGCCACCTTTGACGATGCCGAATAATAATAATAAATGTTTAATTAGATAAACACCTGTTAAAATCAAATTGATAAGATTGAAAATATTGTCGTTATTGTGTAGACAAACAAGTTTTTTAAAAAAGGAACTAAATTGTAAAATATACTCTAAAAATCATTGATTTTCCTCAAAAATCTCATGAAATAAGAGTTTTAGGATCGATCGCGCAATGTGAATTCTAGCCAATTTTTGAGAAAAATATCTATAAGAGTTATAAAAAAGTGAATGTGGAGTACAAACAGACTCTACAAAAGGTAACAAAAGATAAAAAAACAACCAATATTTACTTAGAAACATATTTCAAATGAATTTCCTGGATAAAATTAATTATGTTTCACTGTGCATCTTCAAAGCCTAAATAATCGTCGTCATTTCTTGTCATTGTGATAAAACTTCACAAAGGTTATTTTTATACAATAAGATAAAATACTGCCGCTATTGAAATTCAAAAAAAGTTAGTTCATGCAAAGAATTGAATAAATTTAGATTACATTTTTTTATTTCTTGAACATATATGAAATAGGTACAAAAATCTTCTCTTAACTGTTGAAATAACAGGAATTTTTCTTGTTTTTTCAACAGAAATTCTTCAAGGAAATTTTCATTTTCTATTTCGTGTATTTTGGTATTTTATTTACAAAACGCCAATTTTATGTGAACAGAACAGTTTTAGATGAAGTGTCAGAAATATTCACGAATAAAATTGATATTTTCAATATGTTCTATTCCACCACATAGCAATATAATCACTGTGAAATAAACGTTGAAATTCAAGTATCGTAATAAATGTTGAAATTCAAGCACTATCGATAAAATAGTTTCAAGACTTTTACACTTGCTTTAAATTAATACGGTATATACTAGTTGAATAGTTCTAGAAATATAGTGAGAGCGACAAGAGTAAGATAAGTTCTTAGATCTGCTACTACTAAGAACAGTAAACAAAAAAAGATAAATACAGCGAGAGGTGTTGAACAACATTGGACTGGAAATAATCAATTAAGATATAACTTTAAATTAAATTAATTTCTTCCATTCTTTGTTTATTCCTCTTCTTTACGGTATGGAAAAATTGAAGAATTAATGTGCATTTTTTGTCTCGTTATAGGACAGTACAATTCAAAAAAGACACTTCACAATTTTGTGCCATGCTACAATGTCGCGGTACGTATATATACAAATACATATACCAATTAAAAAAGGGAGCTTTTAATTTCGTATTTGAATAAAATACATTTACAACGAAAAAATTTGCTATATATGTAAACTTATTATGAATTGAGAGATGGGGATTTCATGAATAACAGCATAAATGCAACGCATGCACGTGCAATTGAAAAAGAAAATTCAAGTTATAAAACACATAACTAGTTTATTGGATTTTATAAATGAGATGTAGTGATGAAATAAAGTGGAGTGACTCGAGTAATGAAAATAAGTGAAAAATAAAGAAATTCAAGTTAATTGAAATTTATGTTGACTCAAGATTTAGCTAAAATTTTAAAAACAAATTGTGAGAAAGTGAAATTTAAACACATTGAATGCGGTCCTTTTCCGTATATTGTAAAAAATACAGTTTTTCTTTAAGATTGAAGAAAAGATAGAAGTACAGTGTGAACGAAATTGTGAGCATCACTCAATCAATTTTTTAAAGAAAAATCAAGTTTGGGAACACATATCAATTATGAATGTCAAATATAGCAAGAACAGAGAAACAGTTTCTATTTGGATCGTTTAATATCAACTTGATTAGTAACAATTAATAAAAGACAAACTTATTAATTTATTTTTTGAAAATTCGTGAAAAGTGTTATAGTGCATAAAAAATATTTCAACGTAGAATAGTTCATATTTTCTTCACACGGAGGAACAGTAGTCATGTTGAAGCTGAAGGCAATGGATTTATTTTCAAAAATATGTTTATTATGTTTTCTGATTGAAACAGGTAATACCGAGAAATTCACTCATTATGAACAGTTTGCCAATTAAGTATTTTTACATTAACAGAAATGACATTTTTTTATTTATACTTTTCTGGATACTGTACTATTTATAGGAAAATATTTAAAAATTTTAACATTTACACAAAGCTTTGTAACAAACTACGTTAGCACTACGTGCACCATTTTTATCGCAGTACACATATTTTCAGGAAATAAGCAGTACTAACACTTATGCGGAACTATAGGTTTCATCTTAGCATATGCTTGGCACCCACGATACTAAAAAAAAGAGCCACTTAACACAGAGCCATTTCTGTATTATTTTTTCCACTACCAACTTTGGTTAAACATCTGTTTTGACACTTTGTCATAATACAATATTTTAGGTTTAGTTTTGAAATTATTACTATAAAATTTCCGCCATGCATGTCTATTAAGGCGGAGCGATTTCTAGAATAACCTTATTCGACTGACGGGTAATGAAATTCTTTTTCTGGCTGCAAAAACAAACAATCTTTGTTCTGAAGAAATTTGTTTTCCACTTAATCTACTTTAGCACAATTCCTTCAAACATGATCATTTTTCGATTTATTTTTTAAACTGAAAATTGCACATATTGGTGCCTTGCGCAACATGTTTTCTTAGGTGTTTTTGGACGCTGAATCGGTTTAAACCATATTAAAGCATAAAAAATAAAAAAAAGATATCTCTATAATAGATATTTTAGCTATTAAGCTAAAACTGATAAAATTCTTTTATGGGAAGTTTTTTCTGCGTATGCTTAAATGCAATTTTCAAATTCCTTGGGGTAGATTTAGTTAAGAAAATGACATTAAAATGTGCAGTTTGTGCGCAAGTACATTTCATATTGACCATTCGCATGTTTTCTTTTCACAAAAACTGTAAAAAGATCATGAAACCAGTTCATTCCCATTAGGGTGGACCAAAATGTACACTATATCACAAAATCGATGGTACCACATGCTGGAATTATGAGGATTGATCTAACAAGTATGTTGTAATAATTTGAATTATTATTATTATTACGGCACCAAACAGGGTTTCTTCGCCAAAGGTGGTTTATTTAATTGAAAAAAGTATTTACAAATTTAAAATTCTATTGTAATTTATGCGCGCCTAACATAACAAGATGTGCATTCGGTAGAACATAAATGTGCGTTCGGATATACGACACACACCGTCATTATTGGATATGTTCATAATTGTCAAATACGTAGCAATACACAAGCCGATACACAACGCGCAGAAGTAAAACGAAAAAACGGAGCCAAAAATCTCACACACTCTTTTTGATATTGTTTATTGAATTCAATTATCAGGAGTTGCATACATTTGCATAATGAAAATAGGGATTTTAATCCGAAGCTTCATTTCATAAAAATAACACACTGCGACAAATTTAAAAAAAAAATTTCACACTTGAATGGGACCATTCACGTTTGAAAGAACGCAATGGGTTTAGTAATTCCCCATACTACGTTTGACGAGAGCAGCCTCGATTCGAAAAAATTTGTAATTCATTTTTTTTTTAATAGCCCATCGAAATAGTGAAGAATTCAATAAAAATAATTCAATAGAAGTTGCTCTTTTCCCATAAAATTATGAGAATCTTCTTTTTATAATGAAAAACAATTTCTCAGAGAATTTAAAACCATTATGACATAAAAAAAATGTCATTTCTCATACAAATTTTCAATTTTTTTCAAGTATTTTTTCTTTTTTCTGTCAGTCAAATTGGGGTTGATTTTAAATTAATCTTTTATCAAATTATCCGCTATCAGTTATGACACCTGTAGTCATACAGCTTCATATCAATTGTCATTAATCATTATTTATATTGTTGTTCTAATCCTTTATCAATAAAGTTGAATAAAGGTGTTTGAAGATTAAAATCTGTGATAAAGTTCCAAAATGCCCAATCGTAATAGTTTTTGCTATGAATAGGCCTACAGATTTACCGGCATTACAATTGTAATGTTAATAATCATTACGCTAACATTACTTTAGCAGTAATATAATACTACTACTATTACACATTACTGGTAATGCTAAATGTTAACATTACAATTGTAAAAGCATTACTGGTAAAGCCTTTGTTATTATTGTATCATATTACTAAACGTTACCGGTAACGTTAGAAAAAAAATTGTGCCATATCAAATGAAAACAGCATTTCAAAGATGAAAAAGCCTACCGGTCGATTTTTCACGCTTTTGCGATCGGAAAAATGGAAAAATTAATGGCGTTTAGGCCTTAAATATGGGGAGCAAATATTTGAAACCTCTTGATAGAGGTATCACTTTCCCATGTATTCACAGGACTTGGCCTGAATTCCAGAACCATTCCGAATGTTTATATGTATAATAAACTTCAGTGAAGAAACTTTGAGACTTATTAAATTATTTTTCTTATTTCTACGTTTCCTCGCAAAATTCAACTGATCTTATAAGCTTTTATTAATTGACGACTTATTTTCATTAGTCTTTTCTCTATTATTTGGCGACTTATTTTCTACTTTGTTCAAATTGATTCTTCTGAATTTCATCAAGCAAACTTTACAAGATACAGCAAATGACAAATCAACACTAAAAGCACTCTTAAAATTATCAAATCTTTTCGGGTTCTATTTTAATTAACCTTGATTGATTCACCACTGAGGCGACACCAATATTTGGTTGATATTAGGTTTGTGTTTTATTAGTATCAAATTCGAGAAGGAAAAAATATATAATTTTCTATACGTGATAAAAATAAATAATCATTCATAAAATCAATAATTATTTATGTTGTACTTAAAACACTAACTTGAATGAATATAGGTTAATAATGTTTTGTTATTTTACTTAGTTATCATTGAGACGAAACTAAATGCCAAACATCAGAACAATCGGGTCCGTTCAGACATTCACCACAATGAGTTGAAATATGAAAGATATTTTATACTTTTACTACTGGAATTCATGTCAAACAATTGAATTAACAAAAAGTATGAATCTTCAAAAATCTATTTGAAGATTTGATAAATGTTATTATCAAAAATACACATCTTGAAAATAATTTCCAAGTAATTCTTCCGTGAAATAGTAAGTAATTCCTACTTTTAAAATGTTCAATAGATGGCGCGACCCAACCAAAAATTTGATAAGTAATTTGTTCATTTAATGCGCAATTTCCTTTTTTTTGTAAACTACGCTTGAATTTCAGCTTCATTCATGTATAATGATAGAATGAAAGGAAATTACGGTTAAAACCTAATTTTCTCAAGTTCAAATCGAAAAATATTACATTAGAATTAACTTGGTCACTAGCTTTGTTATCAAACATTTGAATTATAATTTTCATACCAAATCAACGGCGATAGAAATAGATTCTGTGATAAAAATAATAATTTGAAGTTGAAATCAAATCTAGTATATTTTGGTTGTCAATTTTTTAGAAATAGTATGTTGTCAAGTTTTCGAATGATTTTAGGCCTGATGATATAGTTTTAATTATTTCTGAAAAATTTAATATCAGTCAACAAGATCCTGATTCTTAGAAGGTTGATTTTGTGAGCAAACGTAGAAATAAAAAAACAAATTTATTTTTCAAAGTTTCAAAATTGAAGAAGGAGATTTGTGAATTGTTGGCTGATTTTTCAAATTCGTATCCAAATTATTTTGTTAAAACCATTTGAACAAACAGATAGTAAAATGAACTTAACTTGAGATCTTAAACAAAGGAACTGAATCAACATTCGTGACAAATTGGATCAGATACCATTCACACAGGATATAGACAGTACTCAGCAGCTGGAAAATGCTGTAAACGAAATCGTTAAATGAATCCTTCATCCTATCGTGTCCGGGTAGAAGTAGCACACAAAATATATCATTTGGTGGAGCAGAAGTCTTAGTAAACTGAAAAAAAGAATATTACAAATCGTTCCGTTGGTACCGTACGTGTTCAGAAGAACTCAAAGCAGAAAGATGGACTGAGTACAAAGCCAAAAGAAACGAGAATTCTTCGGAGATTGAAAAAGCAAAGAAGAACTCATGGATGAGAT
This sequence comes from Resseliella maxima, assembly GCA_029041755.1. Lineage (NCBI taxonomy): Eukaryota > Metazoa > Arthropoda > Insecta > Diptera > Cecidomyiidae > Resseliella > Resseliella maxima. The sequence goes on from JAQOWM010000014.1 coordinate 28,762, forward strand.
ACTGCAGCGAAATAAAGGGCGTTGCAACTATGTCACGGGTACACAAATGTTGTCAAAAGATACTTTGAATCAACCTGGTGTACTAAGATACCCAAATGGAGATTTTACAAAATCCCACGAGGAAGCAGCCAAACTTCTGAGAAGTCATTAATGAGGAGAGAGCCTTATGGGCCATCTCATCATTCAAACCCTATAAACCGGGATTTGATTGGATCTATCCAGTCTTTTTACAGAAGTTTTGGAAATCTATTAAAAAATATATCATAGCGATATATAAAGCCTCCATAAGACTGGTCTACATTCCTAGAGAATGGCAGCGCGTCAAAGTTGTATTCATTCCCAAGCCAGGGAAGGATGATTACACAAAGCCAGAATCCTTTAGACCTATCAGTCTTACATCTTTCCTTTTGAAGGGATTGAAAAGGCTTATTGATAAATATCTGAGAGATCACATTGACCACAACTATCCGATATTTGATGTTCAACATGCTTTTCAGCATCCACTGAAACAGCTCTGCATTCCCTATCAGTCATGATAGAACAATCACTATATCATAAGTAATATGTTGTAGCAATATTTCTTGACATAGAAGGAGTAACTGCTTCGGAGTCTGCATAGAAATGGCTTTGATTTAGTTATAGGGGAATGTTTATTTACCTACACTCTGCGATAGAACGAACGCGGCACTTTAAACTGAAGAAAAATGGTGTCTAAAAATTGATCTATCAGTTAATCCTGATAAATCAGAAACAATAGTTTTCACAAACAAAAGGAAACTATCAAACTTCAAGCTTTTTGGTAAAACAATCAAAAGGATGGATTATGTAAAATTTACTTTTATTACTTTTACATCCGATTTGAATTGGAATGTTCACCTTGAACACCGCTTTTAAAAATGCATCAGAGTTTTCTGGAGCTGTAGAAGGGCCATGGTAGAAACTGGGGATTAAGCCCAGCAAATCTAATGTGGTTATTTGCAGCTGTAGTAAAACCAATGATTTCATATGGATCGTTCATTTGGTGGCAGGGTACGTCAACAGTAATTGCAAAGAGAAATCTGAGTCATTTACAACATATTGCTTGCATGGCAATAACAAGTGCTGCCAGAACAACATCTCAGGCAGCCCTTAAATCTCTGTTGTACATTCCAACACTTGAAAACCATATCAAAAACGAAGCACGTATAACATCTTTTCGTTTGAAATCTATTATAAATATTGAGCGCACATATAAGAGTCCTCATTCTTCAATTATTACCGATTTGTTTGATTTGACCCCAATTTTGCAGGCTCCAGTTGATAGAATTCGCACAAAGTATGTTTTTATAAACCTTTCGGATTAGTTCTGGAAGGAGAAGACATACCGGAAACGAATGAAAATAACCACATCGACAGCTGGTTCACCGAAGCGTTTTTCAAATAATAATAATTATTATAATGTTTTTTCGTCATCATAAAGTGTTTCTTCCCCAAATTGTTGTGGAAGAATGTAATGAAACAACATAAAAGATAGAATTTGAGCATTTTGGTTATTTCTATAAAATAATAAGAAATTGTAAGGAAAATAGGGGCCCCTACGAGGATGGAATGTTATAAGACGTGTGATTAAAAAAGCGAGTCTCCTAGATAAACGCCACCTATATAACGATACAAAGATTAATCTAAGATGCATTTCTCAGTTAAAAATATGAAGACAAAAAAAATCACTTTAAATTAGACCTAATTAGACCAATTATTTGTTTATGTGATCAAATGAAGTAATTGAAAATGATTATTTTCTTATGTATATTTCATAAAATAATTTTAATTCATTGAACACTTTGAATTTCCCTCACAATGGATTACAATATTTGCATTATTATTAGTCATCGGACATGCTAGCATTTTGGTAGGCCATGACCTGAAATAATTAATACTAATTATTTTTGTTAGGTATCCATTTTACCGTTATACAGATGATATACATTATGAATCACACAAGGTTGACAATAATTTAGGGGGCTGAGTCTGCGGGCTTAGGCGCTTGTAAATGTGAAAAATCGGTTTTTCGTTAAATTGTAACTTCTAAAAGGTAAGGAATTTCATTTCAGTGTCTTCGGCCAACTTGTAGATCTCATCGAGACTAGGAATTTTTCTTAATACCCTCAAAATTGAGAAGAAAAATCTATATAAAAAAAATTAGTTGGATAAACAACTAATAATAACAATAGTTTTATAGTAAAACTATTGTTATTATTATTATTGTGAACCACTAAAACATGTATGCGTTCGTTAATTTATCTTGTTTGTTTATTGAAAATTCACATGTATTCATGGGAATATCCTGGCCAGAATCAGAAATCTTTTCTCGATTACGTTATCGTAGAGGATAATTTGCCCAAAATAGTTATAGATACGCGTGTGTACAGATGTTTTGGTTTGGATTCCGATCATTACTTGGTTGGTACAAGTAAATTACGTATTCCAAAAGGAGTAGCGAGCTAAAATCGGTGTGCGAGTACTGTATTAGATAGAGCAGGGGAGTTAGTGATTGGTGGAAAGAATGCATTGAAACTTTGAAGAGAATATTTTAAGGAACTTTTGTATGTTGAAACGGAGTGGATCTGAATGCTAGCCCGAATGAAAGTGTGAGTGAAATCGAAGTGGAGGAAATATGCTGGCTGTCAGAAAATTAAGTTGGGGTAAAGCAGCGGGAGTGGTTGTTCAATCTAACGTGGAATTCGTCATTTGTCCCGAAAGAAGTTATCTCACCACTCCATAAGAAAGGGCAGTTATCTCACCACTCCATAAGAAAGGTAGCAACAGAGATTGTAACAACTATCGTGGAATCTCTCTATTGATTGTTGTCGGAAAAGTTTATAGTGCAATTTTAGAGCAACGTACCAGAGATATTGTCGAATCGCTCCTGGATGAAAATCAATCGGGTTTATTAACGATTTTCATCGATTTTTCCTGATTTTTCGATCGTTTGAGACATACTAACACAGTCGTCTCCACTGAAAAGATTTTTACGATTTTTTTGTGAATTGTGGAAGAGGTCCTCAATACCTTTCCAACAAGCCATCAACCATAATTTTCTGTTGCTAGATACTAACAGGGTGTCCTTTTTTCTAACATCGAGTCCAACACAGAAAATTTTGACCCGAAGGGTACATATCCCCATAACTCCCCTAAAATGGCCGAATCCAGAAAAGTGCCCATATACTTTTTTGCTCATACTTCACATTCCAGAAATATTTTGAATGTTTTCAAGGGATTTACATATTGGCAGATTAACTACGAAACAAAAATAAGCAAAATGATTGACACTTTATGAACTGAAACAAATATTACATTGAGAAAGCCAATTTGATTATCATGAATATCTTTTTCGATTATTTTTAAATTAGAACGTTTTTAAGTGGTAACTATTGATTACTCATGGTTTTCCCGGGAAAATTTCCGTAATATGAAATACGTTCCTATTATACATATAGCAGGCGAAAGTGATGATTATGAGCGACTGATTACGCTTCTATGTTTTTACAGTTTCCCGTCGTTTTGACAACCAAACTGCGCGCAACTGTGCAGATGTCATAATATGTAAGCATGTCTTTTGCATTTTTTTACAATATTTTTTCATAAGCCAAGTTTATTATTGTTGTATGTATGGATGTATTTGGGACGGCGGAAGCAACATAAGTAGCCTTTGCCTGTTGTGTAGGTCAGTAGACCTTTTACAAAACTTCCCTTTCGTTAGAGAGTGACAGCAAACAAGTTTATTGTTAGTGTTTAACGAAAGTGTTTAATGAAAGTGATAAAAAATGTTAAGTAAAGAAACATACACAAAATTTTATTAGAGTGCAATTCAATCGAAATCTGAAATGATTAAAAAGGAAATATTCCCTATGAAATGCAAAATTTATCATTCATTTTAAAGTCCATATGGTTTTACCTTAAGCTTACAGCTTATAGACATGTATTCATATAATAATGCCTTTTTAGTCAGTTATGTACCTATGCATATGCGCCATTATATAGTCTATTCCAATACAATGTCAGTTTGATACCATCTCAAAAAAAAAAAAAAATAAATAAAAGGTCTTACCAAAGTAAGACGTACTTTTCCGTACTGGTGTCCACAACATTTCCTTTTTTCGTTTTACATTTTATCTTTGTTCTTCATTTTCTAAAAAAAATTTCGAATTAAGAGAATACATATTTCAAATGAAAATTATTTTTTTCTTTAATAAATAATGTATTTCATAATGTTTTTGACACAAGAATAATATGAATTATGGTGGAAATAGGTATAAAATCTTTTGCTCCATTGAGAACAACCAGAAATGACTTGCAAATGATGTTTGAAATTGCATTGTTACTTTTGTTTGAAGAAATTTAAAAAATCAATTCTATCATTTGCTCGAAATGTGCAGATTGTTGAATAATTATGCTTGTTTGAAGATGAATTATATGCGGACAATGATCTCAAATCAAATTTTTTCCAAGAAAGTTTTAGTTTTCTCACAATAAATTGGCGAACATGTTTATGTTTTGCGACTTTTCCAATACATTTGCTATGACATTTTGAATCAAAGAATCATATTAAAACCACACAGTAAATAAAAATGAATTCAAGGTTGATACAATGTACAACTCTGCACATTTTCACAAAATAAGTAAAGTTTTATGTTCTAAGAATACAAAAGTGACCTTTTTCACCAAAAACCTCTTTTGAGTACTCAGAGTACCAAAAAACAATGGAACCGACATTCCGATTTTCGAGGACCTATATTTTTTTCACAAATGAACATGAGTTTCTTTAGGTGAAAATGTCGTAAGATGCCCATTTTGGACACTTTTCATACAAAAATCATCATTCACACTCAACAACCGTCCATTTAACGGATCCATTAGGTGATCATCATCCATAGCTGAAAATCTAATTGTTTCTATTCCTGAACCAAATTTGATGATGCAGAATTTTAGGATCAAATTTTTTTTGGGCTCGTTGGGAATGAGCTATCGTGTTAACAAATTTTGCGTAGAACGTACATCGTGAAATACAGACTCACAAATTGTGAGTCACAATACCCCTCTCTAAAAACATCAAATTCGTGTTCTCTGATGTTCAAAATGTGAAGAAATCATGTTTTTGAGGTTCATTGAAAATTTGACCAATTGCAATACTTTTACGCACACAGAATTGTGTGTGCGGAAAAGTTATAGCAATACAATACAATGACAAGTGAATAAACCCTCGCAACGATATTACTCCGATTTTGCTTTCCTGACTAACAAAATCAAAAAGTTTAGCGCTTTTGGCGAGACTAGTTTTATTCCTATTTGGATTGAGAGATTTAAATAGAAAACCTTTAAGCAGTTAAAAAGTATATAAACGTACAACATACATGAACGAATCGTTTAGAAACTGAATAGGTTCAACCTATTTTGTTCCGGATTTGCTGAATTGATGTTTTTTCATGTTCTTGTTTCATTTCAAATCGAAAACGTTCCAAAGAAAATTCAAAACATAGGGGTAATTAATTTCCAACCATCGAAAATAAACAAGTCTTAAAAGTTTACCCCATTTTGAATGGACAACTGTAGAGATTAATTTATTTCATATTTCTTCTCAATATTTTTAAATTCTACATGATTTCACTAATTTTTGAGTGAAAGCCCAAATTTTTTTTTTATCAAATTCAGATGAAATTCACTTTACATACTATAATCCGATTCAATTAGTTCAATTCAATATCATATAATTGTATAAGTGTCGATGACGAATTGTTATTTATGTTTTTTGATCCATATTATTAAAATTCTGTAATATTTGTAAGCTTCTCTCTGCACAGTGTAGGGTCTTAATTCTCAAATCACATGTTTAATTTGAACTATCCACTTCGTTCGTTCCTTTGAATTTGATTCGACTATGTTCAATGTTTGTTTGTGTTATGTGAATAAAATGTGTGTTTATTGTATAGAAATGTTTCTATAATCGGCTTTTGTCGAAGAAAAAATAGTTATGATAATTTTCAAATTTCATATTATCATCAATTGATAAGCAACATCTCGTTGAATTCTTTTTATAACTTGAAAAATTTATTTAAATTCATACTTTACTGAAATACATTTTTAATGCTGCAGTAAAACATCAATGAAACTGCATTGTAACATCTTGCAGCAATTCTCGAAAAAGTTTATTGTTTTAATTCAATATTCCACTAACTTTCCTGTCGCACTGGTTTCTGTTATTTTTGACACGTTCAATGTACAAGTACAAGTTTATATGATCTTCCAAAAATACATTCGAAAACTCAAAAAAAAAAAAAACTTTTCTTCGAGGTTTTGTAGCTTGTTTTTTGAAATATTGCTTTCATTTTTTCTTTAATTTCATTTTCACACTTTGTCGGCAAACATTTGAATTTATTTTCATTTCGAATTTGAAGACCAACTTTTTACGTACTTCAACAAAAGTTTATTTGCTGTGATGTACTTATTTGATCATTCATTTCAGTATGAGGTATGGAGAATGATGAGATACATTTTAAGAAATGCTCACACTTCTTAATCTTTTCAGTATAGAGAATTTTACTTTGCGACCATTGTGTATAAGTACATGTTACGGCGCTTTCTTAAATTATTTATATGGGTTTGATTTGCGGTAATGTTAAAAGCATTTCGAAATTTGCGAACAACACACAAAGAGTGGTTAAAACTTTCGATATATTTCAAAAATTAGTTTCATATACAGTAGCTTTTTATATTGAATAGATTTTCAAACATACCAATATTTTCATTCACACTAAAGATCACAACGAGACAAACTTTTATCATTTGTTGTTGCATCAATGTTTTTAGTATTGCTGTTACGACTTTCTTCATATTTATTTGTAACAAAATAACATTGGAGTAGTAAATTGATTTCATCTTGGAATCAATACTTTTTGTCTCTTTGTTTCGGGTTTGCTCATTCGAATTATTTCCCCTACACGGAGCAATTTTTTTGAAAGCATGCGGTTATACTCATTTACGCATTGAATTACTTTTTATTTAAATGTTTGAGCTTGAGATACCATGAATAAATCCACTTTTTTTCAACTTACTGGTTTTCCTGTTCACAATTTGTTTCTTAGTGAAACTTTTTTATAACTGCAATGATTTGATAAATTGAATATTATTACCCAACTAACAATTGTTGACCCAAATACGTCCAATTCCGAGCGCACAGTCATGGTTGAATTTGGGCGAACATTTGACCGTAGATATGACAATTTTTTTTAGTTGAAAATGGGTGAAATTTAGGTGTAGTCCAAAATATGAAATGCAGAGAGAGAAGATGGAACAAAATTATTATCAATATAGGCTATTTTGCAAGATACTTTTGCAGAGGCACTAAAGCACCACCCAGCGGAATAACCTAACGTCATATGGATTATTGTTAAAGAAGATTTTTTGCTCAAATATTCAAAAACGCACATTGCAATGTAAAAAAAATCTTTTTTTTTCCTCTAACCAAATATGTATACGGGTTTTTGGGGTCGAGGAATCCAATTTGGACATTAATTTTTATTTTTGAGTGCCACCGGGCCCTCTGGCAATTTTTGAATTTTTCCGTACAATTTTTTGAATTTTTTCGCCTCTTTTGCGGAAATTTGAACAAACTATTGAGAAAATCGACGATTCTTTTTCATAATGCAAAACATAATTTAAAATAGCCCAAAATATTTAGCTTTAAAAATAAGGGGGCTACTCATACACGACCTATATCGATTTCATTTGATTTAAAACAAAAAAATTGGATTTTTAAATTTTTATCTTTGAATGAACAAAGCATTTTTTTTTATTTTTACTTCATTTTTTTATTCAAAATTTAACTTAAGAAATAAAAACATATACAGGGTGTTTCATATAACAGGGCCACTACTCAGCAGTATTAATATCGAATTTCTTTTGCTACTATCGTTTAGAGGGGACTAAGATAAGAATTTCTTGCGGTGTGGATTTTTGATTTTTCCCTGTGGGGTTGATAAATATCAAAATACGCATATCTTTTTTTTCAAAATATTAAGTTGGTAATGATTGTTTGAAGACAAATTGAATGCTTCGCCATTACACTATGACATGTGTGACAGCATGTTTTTCATTTACTGTCTGTGTTCTTTCTCGTTTGAACGTCAGTGTAAACAATAAAGTTGGAATCAAATTAATTCAAGAAAATCAAAAGATATATGTTAAAAAATTCTTCGGAATATTGGCAACATTGGGTTGTGAATGTCCAAATTCCAACCAAATTTGCCATATTTACAACAATGGTTGTGCTCTTGCTCCATAAGAGCAATGTTATTTTATTACAATGTTTTTCCACTCTTCACACACTTCGTTGAAGTAAAAATAGAAAAAAAATGCTTTGTTCATTCAGAGATAAAAATTTAAAAATCCAATTTTTTTGTTTTAAATTAAATGAAATCGATATAGGTCGTGGATTAAGTACCCCCCTTAATTTTCAAAGCTGAATATTTTGGGTTATTTTGAATTATGTTTTGCATTATGAAAAAGTCGAATTATTGTCGATTTTCTCAATAGTTTGTTCCGCAAAAAAGGCGAAAAAATACAAAAAATTGTACGGAAGCGCCCTCTGGCGGCATTCAAAAATAAAAATTAATGTCCAAATTGGATTCCTCGACCCCGAAAACCTCCGTATACATATTTGGTTAGAGGAAAAAAAAATTTTCCTCGAAATTTAGAGAGGCTAGGTTTTGAGAATTCAACTATGCTCTAGTGATGAAAATTTCTCAGAATGACTCATAGAATCCGAATCGCGAAGAGCCCCTGGAGACTTTTTCAAGGCCCTACAAATTGACCCACTCTAGTGTGTATCCATTGAATAGCTCAAACCGACCAACCAAACAACACATATATAAAACCAAATATACAATGTGTCCTATCTATTACCATTGTGAAGTGTTTTGACATGACTTTTGTTACCATCTAACGACTGAACGATGAATTATTTTTTACTTTCAAATCCTATTTTCATTCTTTAATTCTTGTAAAGCATGAATAGTATTTAATTTTGATTTTTTAATTTAAATTTTATGCAAATATCTTAAAATAGATAATCTCTTTCTTGTTCACTGATCAAGTTAGGTTTTTCTTCTTCTTCATTATTATATTTTTCAGTGAACTCAATAAATTCTTTGTAACGTTTGAATTTCAAACAATCTTCCTTTTTATGAAATGATTTGTTGCAAAATTCACAATTTCCTTTATAAGTTCCTTTCACTTGATTTATTTTATACATTTGATTTTCACTTTCATCATCTGAATTATTTGCCTTTTGTCTTTGTCCTTCATCTAGTATTTTTGAATGTACCAAACCCCAACTTAGATCATTCACATCTCTCGCTTCTAATGCTGTAACCAATGTACTATAGCTTTTCGGAAGACTTGCAAATACCATTCCAATTTTCCATTGTTCACTTGCGTCAGCACCCAAATCTTGAATTTTTTGAAATAGTTCTGTCATTTCATTGAGGTGATGATTAGTATTTCCTCCCTCTTTGAGTGATTGGTGGTGTTCCTTCAATTGTCTCCCAAACGTCTTCTTTTATTAATAATAATTTTATTTTATATTTTCATGTGAAATAGTTTGTATTATTTAGCTTTTCAATAATTAATTTATCCATTTTCGTTTAACAATTGTCGCTTTTTCGTTTTTTATACAGAATTGTTGTTCTCTGTTTAATTTTATCAGAATTGTCGTTCTCTGATTTTGAATGCCTTCTTTGTCGTTTGAAGTATTTCTGGCCTTTTAAGTTAGATAGTGTCGTATACTAACTTTGATTGTCGGATAGTATCGTATCCTATCTTCGCTTTGCTATCATGTTGGAAAGTATCGTTTCCTATGAATCTAGCTGTGATAATGATTGATTTTTATTATAAAATTCTTACTTTTATACAATTTTTCATTTGATTAATATTAAATAGTTTACTTTGATTCATTATAATTTCATAATGATTACATAAGTCCCATACTATGACATTTTCTTTGGAAAGGAAACTAGTAGAGGAAATGCGTTTTAAAAACCAAAATAAGATGAATTTCTCCGTTTAAAGTAAACCGAAAATGACTTACGAATTATGATCAAAACTGCATTTTTACTTCTGTTTAATTGTTTTTGCGAAATAATAATAGTTTTACATGGTTCGAACTTTGAACGTCATTAAATGCCGTTTTTACGTACTTTCACATACAAATTGTAATTTTTCACCGAAAATCTTATCTGACGACCAAACAAACAATTGAAACGACTCTGTAACATTCGACGACCTATATATTTTCGAAAAGTTTCCTTTGACGAAAATGCCGAAAAATCCCTTTGTTGGGTACTTTCCCATACAAAAGTGACATTTTTCACCAAAAAACCCATCTAGGGACCGAACAAAAAATGGAACCGACTTTCCAATATTCGAGGACAAACATTTTTTTCGCAAAAAAATAATATTTTCCTCTGACGAAAGTGCCATAAAATACCTATTTTGGACACTTTTCATATAAAAATCATCATTTTCACTGGATATATCTCCATTTAACGGATCCACTATGCGGTCACCATCCATGGCTGAAAATTCAATGGTTTCTATTCCTGACCTATCCTAACAATTCTGCATCATCAGATTTTTTTTTGGGCTCGTTAGGAATGAGCTATCATGTCAACAAATTTTTGCGTACAGCGTACAGTGTACAGGGTACCACCCCTCACATTACGACGCTCTAAAAACTGGTTTTTCGTATTCTCCTAGGTTCAAAAAGCCTAGAAAAGATATTTTTGGGTGCCCTTAATTTTTTTTACCGATTACTACAAGTGCAGTTACGTGTATGAAAATTTTTTTGAGCATGTAACTAATGTCCATTGTGTTAGAAAAAAAATGTCATACAAAAATTGTTTGCAAAATTCAATTTTCTTGGCAGAAATTTCTAACACATACAAATTCCATAAAAATAAACACATTTTTACACCCAGAGGAATTTGACAGTCAATATTCCAACATTTGATTTCAAATGTCATATTTCCAACGAACGTTGTAATATTTACAACCATGGATGGAATTCTATCATCACAGATTTGTTTGCACTAATACCGATCCGCTTGAGCGTTGAATGTTACACTTACAACCAAATGCGCAACTGCGTTGGTATTAGTGAAGTGAATGTAACCAGACTTTGCGTAAAACATGTTATTTTAATTAAAATGTAATAAATTCGTAAAAAAATTATATGTGTTGGATTTTCAGTGCGGAAATGTTCATCTTACGGATGTAAGACATCTTGTCTTTTTGTGTTTTTGAGTACCTTGTCATAGCTACAAGGGAACTTTATATGAAACTCTCGGAAAGCCATTGGTTTGCATAAAAAATATCGAAATTTTTTTTTTTTTAGTGTTTTTGACATTGTCATAGCTACAAGGGAACTTTGTTTTTTCAAATCTCAACTTGTCCACAACGGAACGTAACGTATTTGTTTATAGCATTTTGACAATTCAAATGAAAAATTAAGCCAAAAAATGCTCACCTATGGATTCCTATGGCCTATTTTGCCGGCAGCACTCATTCGAGTTAGGAAAAATAATTTAAATCATTTAGTTCTTAGTTCCTACTTGATCTCACAAATATCACATTTTATTTGGATTGTTGCAAAACAGGCTATGAACATCGAATCGCATGTCTTTTTATTGTCAATGCAAAATAGCTACAGCTACAGACTTTGTTTTTGTTCACAATGATTCATACACATTTTGATGATGTCTACCGCCTAGTTTGAAATACAAAAAAAAAAAAAAACAAAATGGCTGAATCAATTTTTTTTGGTTAATTATTCAATGATCACTTTTTCTAGCAGTCTAGATTCTTTGAATGCAATTTAAAATGAAAAGCTTAAAGACTATAATTCGATATAAACTTCATTTAACACCAAAATCCAGAAAATCACAAATATAAAATCTAAATTGCGTATAGCAATGTAGCATTCATAAAAAATGTGTCAATGCAGAATTTTAGTTGTGGCCTAACTGAAAAAAAAATAATTTCATGGCCTAAACATACTTTCGCGAAGAATTTTTGCGGAAAGTAATCAGAATTCCACCACTGACGTATCCAGCGTAAGTGAAGAGCCTTGATAAAAAGAAACAAGATGTCTTACATCCGTAAGATGGACTTTTCCGCACTGAAAATCCAACACATAAAATTTATCCAATTTTTGTTACGAATTTATTAATAATTGTTTTTTTGATACATTGTATCTTAAAATAACATGTTCTACGTTTTTCCATGATAAAAACAACTTACTTTCTAACTAAAGTAGTCCCGAACTATGAGATTTTCCTTGGAGCGCAAACTTGTAGAGAAAATACGTTTTTGAAACCAAAATAGGCACTGCAATTCTAAGCATAATTCGTAAGACATTTTCAGTTAATCTTAAACAGAGAAATAAATTTTGTGCCAAATTTAATATAATTTCTGGTAATATTGTTGTCCGAATTCGGTACATATCAATTGTTTATTTTAGAAAAGTGTGGCACGAATATTTTATGAGTTTTCATCACCTTTTGATAAACCATATTATCCCTGAAATTATAGGAAAACCACATTTTTCAGATGGACGTTTGACCATACGTAAGACCTGAATAAGTCGACTTATTGCGTTTTCTTTTTTGAATTTCGTAAAATCAGTTTTGTCACTATAGAATTCTGTATGCATTGCGCATACTTCTCAATTTGAACAAGTTATGTTAAGGCTACTTAGTTAGAGAATGGAATTTGAAAGAGAAAACGAAATAAGACGACATATTCTAATCTAACATTCAACATTATTATATGCTATTTTCTTTCTCAATATTTTTGTGTGCGATTCTTCTGCAACTACAGTAGATATTTCGTTTTCAGACAGAACATTGATTTAACCATTTATCTCTTTATGCTTCACATATATGTTACTAATATTCTACACCATATAAACGGTGACATCTGTTATTAAAAACCGATTTTTAATATATACATCCACTACAATACAATGGAAAACTTAATTAAAACTAATGACTAAACAAATGTATCTTTCCTTTTAAAATCTGTTTCGCAGCCATATTTGTTTTACAAAGACAGCTTTGAGATTAAAAAGGCAATATTATCTTGATATTGAAAGATTGGAGTGTCTCGGGTAAAGGTGTCAACGGACAAAACTTTGCTCGTCCGTCCGTCCGATTCAAAAGGACGAACAGAAACACATGACATGAAAATGTCTGAAACCGAATTACGGACGGACGGACAGGACACGACATTGTCCATTTTTTCCTCGGACACATTTTTTTCGGACGGACGGACAAAAATCTCAATGAAAATATTTCGAATTTTTTTTCAATTTTTCATAAGAATTGTATGGATGCTTAAAGCAAATTATTACCATTTTCCATGAGCTTCAATTCGTTTTGAGGTCAACTTTCAACAAAAAGTGGGTTTGTTATTTCAAATACACTAATTCGCTTTATCCTTTTTCGTTTCTTTTTCTAAACCATTTTCTGATTTTCGTATTTTCTTCAATATTATAAAGCGTTTATCAGTTCTATACAAAAATTCGTATTACTTACTGAAGAATTTTTTTATCGATTTCGCTTCATTCAACCCATTTATTCATTGAATCCGTTATCAACATGTGCGCACATTTTGCTGTCAATTCTGAATATACATGTTTAGTATTCGTTGAAGCTCTTTCTGAAGTAGCTGTTCTTTTCGCTTTTCAATATATGTTGCAATATCGTTAAATAATGACGGTCACAACAAATCTTCTAGCTTGAGGCGAAAACATAAATTCGACTTTTCAACACAAAAAATCTAAAAAAACATTGTATACTACATTGAGTTTTTCATCAAATCAAATGAATGAAAAATGTGAGTGATCTGGACAAAAAATAATTACAAACATATTAATACATTAATACATATTTTATATGTTTGTTACTTTATCGAAAAAACGTGTTATTAAGAAAATAAGAAATATTTAAAATTATTATTAGGCATCTTTTATCGGATAATGAAAGAAACAGAGAATAGCTTCTTCTTACGTCTTTGATAATGCGCTAAGAAAAACGGATTTGAAGTATTTGTATTTGGAAGACGAACTGACTTAGAATGTACGAATGACATTCGTAAGTACGAATGGAAAACAAATGCGTTTTAACGTCCACTGTAACAAATTACAACAAATGTAATCAGTTAATTCTATTTCTGATTGAACGAAACAAACAGATTTGGAAAATTGATTATAGCAACTGAGGATATAAAAGGAAAAGTAAAGAGCAGCAATTGATGGAAAAAGAAGTATTATTCTTATCTAGCAAATAAATTTTGAATTCATCGTATTTTTCAACATGCATTGTGTTCTGCTTTTAAAGGTAATATGCTTTTTGCAACTTGTTATTATAAAATTTTAAGACTTAAAAAATAAATACAATTAATTTGGGAAATGCTTCGTTGCTTTAGCTTTTTTTGGTTCGAGAGAAGTTCATTCGAGAGTCAGAGCAAACACTATAATTTTGTTCAAAGATTTTGTATATTTCTACAAAACAGCTGTGATACTACGACTAATTGAAGAAAAGAGTGAATCTTTCAATGCCATATAGAAATATTAATGGGGATTATTATCTATTTCACAACAGCAAGGTTATTTAGACTTAATTTCTATGTTTGGAAATTTTTTGTATACTTTTGGATCATTTCTAATTAAAATATTGTTCCAATACTGAATTACATCGTCAACTTGATTAATACCAATAAAACGCGTTAAATGAGTAAATTTGTGAAATGTATACATTGTAATACACTTGCTTGTTCAAACGACATTCACATCTGTAACGTATATTGATGACATATTGGATTGAAAGCTACTGTATAGCATTTTCAAACCATGAAATGTTCACAATGAAACCGTAGTGGTCCTCCAACAAACTCAAACGCATGACAATAATTTATAAGTTTCCCCCCTGGATAGGTTGTTTTGTTCATTTTTCAAAATGCGTGTATTTGTTATGTATTTTTTGTGTTAATCTAGGTATTTTGATGAAACATAATTTTTTGAATTTTTCACTTTTTGACCTGAATAAATTGAAAAGTTGTTATATAATATTGTTATGCGACTTTTTCTTCTTTTGGGGTATTATTTATCCATTAGAAAAATAGTAATACTATTGTATATTTTATTTATTTTTCATACAATTTTGATTCTGATAAAATATTGTTATTTTTTGTTTTTTGCCTTTCAATATTACCTTATACACTAACATGTGTAGGAAAGAAGCCGAATTGCAAGCATTACTCTTTGAAGATCCATGTCAAACGCAACAAAAACTTGCAATGGCGTTAAAAATTGAACGGGCAACCATTTCTAGACATTTACATGGAATGGGGAAGATCCGAAAAATGGGAAATTGGGTGCCACATCAACTGAATGAAAATCAATTGAAAGCACGAATCGAAGCGTGCAAAAACATCTTGCTGAGCACAAAAAACATTGTTTTTTGTATCGAATTGTTACTGGCGATGAAAAATGGTTCTATTACGATAACCCCAAACGTAAGGCAGCGTATGTAGACCCAGGCCAACCAGGAACTTCACAGTCATAGCGTGATATTCATTGCCAGAAGGTTCTGATGTGTATTTGGTGGGATGAGGAAGGTGTTGTTTATTATGAGCTACTAAAACCTGGTGAAACGGTTACAGCTGAACGCTACCGACAACAATTACTTAAAATGGAACATGCATTGAAGAACAAACGGCCTCTGATAGCGACCAAACAAATGAAAGTTTTATTTCACGATAAAATAATAATGCCAGACTACATCGTGTACTCATCGATAAAAAATAAATAAAAGACTTCGAATGGGATCAGCTTGATCAACTAGCGTACTCTCCAGACCTTGCCCCTTCTGACTACTATTTGTTTCGTTTGATGCAAATTGACCTGGCCGGTGTACGCTTTCGAAATGTTGAAGAAGTGCGAAAATGGGTCGATGACTGGATAGCTTCAAAAAATGAGGAATTCTTTCTACGTGGAATCCACAAACTTCCTGAAAGATGGCGAGAAGTCATAGCTAACGGTGGTGAATATATTGGTTGATGTACTCATTAATTTTATAATTGAAATAAATGTTTGTTTCAACACAAAAATTCTTTTAAATTCTTGCACACACCCAATATAATTTTTTAGTTTTAATTAAAAGGGAGATTAAAAAGCATATGATTCAATTGAAAATAATTCATACCAATTTAAAAGTATCACTGATATATTTTCAAAGGGTAAAATGAGAATGGTTTGGCATTTTCGAAGGAAATTTCAGGATTTCACTTCAGAATTTTGAAGTCATACCTATATTTTTAACTTACAAAGCCAAATCATAAAGAATGGCTTACTCTAAGTCATTACTGTTTTGAACAAAAATTTTGGAAAGGAAACTTGTAGAGGAAATATGTTTTTGAAAACAAAATAAGATAAATTAGGTGCAATATCTATTTGTCCGTTTGAAGTTGACCAAAAATAACTGACAAATTATGCTTAAAATTTCATTTTTACATTTTTAGTGTAAGGAATTTTCCACAAGTTATTCGAAAATTCCGTGAAATGCCTATTTGGAAACTTTTCATACAAAAATCATCATTCACAATTCACATATTTCCATTTAACAGATACACGTTCACGGTTTATTCGGTCAACATCATACGCCAAAAGTCCTCATTTTGGGTACTTTTCCCATACAAAAGTGTCATTTTTCTTCATCTAGGGACCGAACAAAAAATGGAACCGACTTTCCAATGTTCGGGTTTCTCACAAAAAAATATGAGTTTCCTCTGAAGGAAATGCCGTAAAATGGCTATTTTGGACACTTTTCATACAAAAATCATCATTTGCACTGGGTATGTCTCCATTTATCGGATCCACAATGCGGTCATCATCCATGGCTGAAAATTTAATGGTTTCTATTCCTGAACTATCCAAACAATTTTCCATCGTCAAATTTTTTTTGGGCTCGTTGGGAATGAGCTATCGCGTTAACAAATTTTTGCGTACAGGATACCACACACTCACATTACGACGCTCTAAAAACTGATAATTCGTTGGTTCAAAACGCTAAGAAAATATATTTTTGGGTGCTCTTAATTTTTTGGCCGATTACAATACTGTAAAAAACTTATTTCGATGTTTTATTGATAATCCCTTGTTTTTCAATGATGAATGGTTGTTATTATTTTATCGAACAGAACAATGACAATTTCATGAATGAATCATGATTTTCGAATTTTGTTTTTATGTTTATGATTTAAAGAGTTCACTAATCATTATTTCTTATTCTTCAGAACAATTTTTCTAGCCTCCTGAAGTGAACCCAATTTGGCGCAATGTGATTTAAAGATTGGGCAACGCGCCTGGCAAATTTTTGTTTTTTTTTTCGATTTTCCGATCGAAAAATCTAGAAAAATTGGTCTGAGAATAAGAAACATCCAAATTATGCTGTGAATTGTTTTTTCGCAGTATTTTGGAATACATTGCAGTACATATACATAGGAAGAGTGTACCGCAGTAGTCGTTATGCCTTGAGTACATGTCTTACAACTTGAAAATTTTTATTTAAAACATCGAAACATTTTTATTATGAAGCTTTATTCACTTGAACTGAAGTACTGACTGCATATTTGAGAATTACCGTTTAGTCTGACCCTAATTACTGATATTTTCTAATAAATCTATACTAAATAAATAATCTGCTAAGATCTACCATGTGGAGGCTGTCTCTCTCAACAGTATTCACTGTAGTTTTTTTTTATTAACCAACATGCATTGTATCATTGACAATTGGCTTCTTACTTTAATTATTTCGGCAAATTGTTCAGTGCATATAATACTTAATAAATAAATGAATAAATGTGTCATTAAATGGAATGTGAAATACAAATATTTCAAATAAAATGAATAACTATTTACATTTTATAGTAATGTTTCGTTTAAGCGATTCGTTTAAGAAAAACTTAATTGAATAGACTTGAACGATGCATTTTCAAGTTTTTATAGCATATGTGTATAATGTAAAGTAGATATTAATACACTGTTTTTCTATCAAATTCAGCAGAAGAAATTAGAAGCTGGTGAGAACATGACAGCTTTTTATTTTCACACCCAGTTCCACAAAAGGCGACAAGTGTTAAAAAATAGGTACATATTAAAAAAGGAACCATCGTAATCCATTTTTTGCATTTTCATTTAACTTTTTTCGTGTGGTGAAAACATCAAATGACAACTTGACAACTTTCTGTGTAAAATTACAAAAGTTGTGCCTATTCAATAATAGAATGAAAAAAATTGATTGAGGGTAGTGAAGGCATGGTACATTTATGCTAGCTGTTTTTATTCATGAGTTTATATAGTTAAGTAAAAACCATGTCCCTTCTATTCTTCTGTTCATATTGAAAATGTACATATACATACTTACCCCAAACACATAGCATTTCATCTAGCAATTCTGTGGAGGATGGCAAATAGATCCAGATTGTGCATATTCAAGCAAAAGCCACATCCAGTTTTAACAATAAACTGAATTTCTCCAACCAAATCACATACACATATTGATATCCTGGATTTTAGGGTTTACAGCATATTTTGTTTATTCCTTCGTCTATTCGTTTCACTTGTTTGTTATTCCCTCTTCAGTGACTGCATGTAAAGATTACAAACATTTTGGTCAAAGAAAATTTAATTCAAGCGGTTGTTTCAATTTTTTTATTCTGGTTAATGTTTATGAACGGAAATTCAAAGAGATGATTCTGTCATTCGCATCTATATTACATGATAAACAAAAATACCAAAACGGTTAAATAACACAAAATTGTAATTTTGTTTTATAAAATCATAGTTTATGATTGAGTATTATTTTTCAGTACACATAGTGCGAACGTCAGCATTTGATGACAACTATTCATTGAACCATAGAATATGTTCGGATTTCTTCTTGTATTTGTTCATTTGGCTTAAAAATTATTTAGTAACATTCGTAACATCAACTAAGAAAAATCGAATTTTTGAGGAAATTACCAAGTGTGATTTATAGAATACTAAAACATTCCCATGAAATTAGGTTTTTAGAAAATGGATTTGTAGCCCACGATTAATACCATTAAACTTGCTCTTTTTGAAATAATAATTTTACATTTTTGTACAAGAGTATTGCGTTTCTTATACTTAAAACGGCACAGCGGAGTATGAAGCAGAGAGTAAAATAAGGAATTGGTTTGACTACCGAAATGTTCCGTTTCGTTTGACTAGTAAAAGTAAAAAAAAAAAGTCTCCAGTTTGAAATGAAAGAGCAAAAAAAAAAAAAAAAGGTCTTCAGTTTGAAATTTGAAAATATTTGTTATTATTTTATTCCAAAGTTGTATAATAAATGGTATTAATTATTTTAGAAATCCAAAATATTATGCCCATCATTTTATTTTGGTTTTCAAAATTCCTTTTTTAGATTTCTCGTCGAAATTTTGGACTACCGAAAATGGGAATTTTGACTACCGAAATGAAATCTTGAGTACCGAAATTACGCAGAAAAACGGCTTATTTTACTCTCTGGTATGAAGTAGGAGAAAAAACACGGAACTTAATGTGAAAATGTTTGTCATTTGCAACAGGAAACATGTTGAAGTAATTATAATAATCCTAGCTGGAAACAATGTTCATGTTTTTAGTTTGCGCTTTGAGTCAGTGTTGTCATTTTCATTGGAATTGATCTCCCTTCGTATTATACATAACTATTTGTGAAAGTAAAGAACTCCCTTGTATAATGGATGGAAAGAAAGAGTGAAATAAAACTGAAAGAAATGGAAAAAGAAACTTTATTAGTTCATCAAAGAAACGACAAGTTCAAAGTTTCTGCGTAAAAAAATGCGAAGTCAAGACAACTCCATAAAATGTGCATCACTAATTACTCTCTATTCAGCGTTTAAACGGAACACAATCTACGAGAAAAACGGAAACCAGGACACAAATTAATATATGCAAATAGAGGTCGATTCTCTGTGTATGCAATTATAAAATGAATAATTTTATACGCGAGACTCTTTATGGTGAAAAAAAGCAATTCAAAGACAAAAACATTTGTGGTACGGACATACACATCAAAAGAGATATAACAACAGCCACCAAAAAGGAACATTTTACTGAGCAAAAACCGCAATACACACACTCTATGAGACCAACTTCTGCCAAGTCAAATAAATGCATTCATTTTATATTAATTATCCTGTTTTTAGTGTTTCTGCCATTTTTGGGCATGAGATCGTGTAGATAATAGTCATAAGCTGGTGCCTGCGATGTACTCACAACTCGAATTGCATAGACAAATTGCTTGAAATTCTCTTCATGTGCAAGCTTTGTGATTGTTTTCGGTTTTTCATTTACAGATTATGTATTCTGCAGAATATGCAAGAAAGCGAATTGATAATTGTTCCTTTCTTACGTAACATCACTGTTTCAGATGTAAGATAAGTAAAAATATTACCCACGCATGATAGCAAAATGAAAAATGAACAAAAAAAAATTAAGTAAGAAGAGTTATGGAAAGACCATAAGCGATTTGTTTGTACAACTTTTATCTTAATTGTGTTTATGAAAATTGTAGCTTTTGTACATTCGTAATGCCTATCTCTCATCATAATCATATGTAGATTCAGACTCAGACACACAAGTATTAACTGTGAATAGGCAAGCAAAACTGACTTAAGCTGCATTTGCGTGTTTGTATATGGATATTAGACAGTAAAAAAAACCTAAAAACGTCTTAAGATTGGTAACACTGTGGAATTATGTGGAACCAATGTAAAGATGACTTCTTCTATCTGCCATTTGAGATTTGCCATTTGTTTATGTTTATGTTTTTTTGGCTCTTGATATAGAGATATTTTATTTCGATTAAGGCCAAGTCCAAAAAATAACAAAAAAAAAGATTTAAATAACTTATATCTTTTTTTAATAAATTAACACTGTCAATGACTTACCTAGTGAAATGCATCATAAAGATCGGCAATCATGCAATGGTAGCGAAGTGGCTGATTTATTTGAAGATTTTTGTTCTTCTGTATATACTGAACATAATTCGGAATCGTTTGAAATATACAATGATGATTACTCTGAAGTGATTGAAGATTTAATGAGAACAATAATGAAATTAGTTACTGTGTGCAGTAGAAAATGATTTTGTTAAGAAGTATTAATTGTACATCATGTTTTTAAGAAGTATTAAAAAAAGCAAAAACTAATAAACTAATGTATTGTCTTTGAATTAATCCATTTTCTAATTCAAAATCGAAGACCTTTTTTTTAGCTCTTCAACTTCCATTTCAAATTTAAACCCCCCCCTCCCCCTGCGATTCTTAACCTTGCCCATATATATATGTTGATGAGAATATTATTTTGGAACAAACCATGGGATTGCCGAATAATTTGATATCCGGTCCTGATGGATAACCTAATTTGTTCATTGAAAAATGTATTGAGTAAATAGCCCCGGCTAAAAAATTCAAAAAAAGGTGTTCGAAACAAAAGGAAAACAATGGGTATTCTTCAATTTTTTCATTGGGTTTTCAATGATTTTTTTTGCAAAGAAAAGGACAGCAATTATACTCAAAATGAACACCCACACACAATATATCACTTTGGCTTTTTCAGATTTTTAAAATTCTGCAGTTTTTTGGTATCGGGCACTTAATTTTTGTCGGGGTTTGGGTCAGTATTTCGCCTTGAATGGGACCACTGGTATTACACATTAATTAAACCAATCACGTTATTATTGGAAACTCTTCCCATTTTACAAAAGTGGTTCAAGAAATGATATAAAGAAAATTATAAAGGTGTTGCAGAATAGGATTCCTAAGCTATTGCAATATCCATGGATTCAATAATTGCTAGTAGATCGACTATTAATAAATTGGTTGAATTTATTCAGACACTGCGTGAATTGAAACCTCATAATCGAATTAATGCAGTGTACACTGTACATTGACGTTCTGTTAATGTTATTCATCAAAAACCAAATTAAAAATTAAGGGTCTCAATACGCAACTTTTAAAGTGGATTTAGTCATATATGAATAGAAGAAAGCAAATTGTTAAAATTATTGATTTTATCAAATCCAATCATTGTTGCTTCAGGTACGGGTGAGGGATACCCTATTAAATTATTGTTCAGCACCATACAGCGTTTCTTCGCCAAAGGTGGTTTATTAAAAAATTATTAAATATTCACAATATAATAAATACAAATGGAAAGATTCATTAAATGCATCGATCAACAGTCAATTGCCAATCCCAACAGTCAATTGCCAATCCCAAGATATAGAGAACAGTGATCAATCTATCTGCCTCTTGAACAATTCATTCACTGTCTTTTTAATTACATTCGAACTGACATTGAAGTTTATTACAAATTGTTCTGAAAGTGGTGTCTTTACATTATAATAATTGTTGAAAATCTCAATTAGAAAAACCTTTTCTGGATAACATTTTCACTCTCAACTCTTCATGTGTGTATTTATTCAAAACTATACATTTGCCTTGCAGCTGTACTGATTTGTTTAAAATTCAAAAAAGAAAATCTTTAGGTGTTGTGAGGCCCGGGGCTTTTCAATCGCCCTAGTTACAGAGGTACTTAACAGTGGGCGCGTAGTTTGAGCGTCAAAACGCGTGGGCGCGTTGTTTGCATGGCCCATCGGAAGATTATGTTTTACGTACTGTCCGTGTTCGTTGACAACTTATTCATTTTTAACTTAAACATAGTGACTTTCTTCATGATGTTGATGATCGATGTCAGATGTAGTCTCACCGATTTCTTCCCTTTAGAGATGGCATCTTTATTTCTTCCATTAGACGATTTTGTCACCTTTGGCAACTATTAGATGTTTTTTTTTTCTATTAGACGTTTTTTGTTAAAACAAAAAAAAATAATTTTATTAGATATTTCTGTAGAATTATTTCACGTTTTTGGTTTTGGCGGTTTAGGCAGTTTTAGACGATTTTATTTTTTCCATTAGATGCTTTGGTTTTTTTAGATAAATTGTGTTATTTTATTAGACAATTTTAGTTATTTATGCTTTTCTTATAATCAGCCTTTCTAATTTCATTGCAACTTGTTATGAATTGCCTTTCGCTATTCATTGAAATTTTTATGACCGCGATAAATTCTATAACTAAATTTCCGGTCGCTCTATCTATGCTCTCTTTTGGTTCTCATGTCGTTCAGAACAAATCGTTAATATGATGATCTCCTTGATATTGGATAAAATAATTTTGTTACCGAATATCCGATTACTCGGGTCTGTTTTATTCGCTTCGAGTAATTCACCTTAGTTCAGGATTAGGGTGATTCAAAATCGCTATTAGTAAGAAATCCCATTACTCGGGTCCGTTAGTTCGCATCGAGTAAATCAATCCGATCGATTCATGTAATTGTCTTCTTTGTAAAATTCCTAGAATTTTTCTGTTTCTTAAGAATTTTAATAATTTAAGTTAAAACCGACCGAAATCAATCACAAATGTCAATAACTTGTTTTAACCCAACGCAATAATGCAACTTTTTTCCCGGAACAATAAATTAACGCTTTTTATTTTTTATTTAAAATAACTTCACGTTTAATGTATTCTTATTTAGCGTTTTATACAATTTTTGTTACATTCGGCTTATTATAACTCACGTCTGATCCGTTTCACCGCCCAAAAAGAAGAGACTGTGCGTCCACCACGTTTTCTATACTTTGCTTTACAATTTACATTTTATAGTAAGAAAAAAAAAAATTGGTATAGTTAAATCTAGTGGTGGATATATGATTTACCACATAACTTTAAGATTTTACCACATACAATTCCATATAATTCGACATCCATAGTTTGTGGTAAAATATTAAAGTTATGTGGTAAAATAAACAGAAATGTATATTTTGTACTATAAATTGCTGTTTTACCACATTCTTTTTTTGTGTGTTGAACAATAACAAAAACAAAACAACAACAACAATCATTTAAAGACCATTAATGCCTTTCAGCGTCTGGTCTGTTTTGTAATGGTCGGCCAATAACAATTCTCCTCCAGCGTACCCTATCGAGAGCCAGGTCTTCAGTTTCCCTATTCCAATCATACCCTCTTTCATTCAAGTCGTTCTTAACCGAATCCAAATATCGTCTTCGCGGTCTACCTCTACCTCTCGGTGCATTCACTTCAGCATTCAAAATTAACTTTGGTAAACGATAATCATTCATACGCTGTACATGACCAAACCATCTCAATCTTGACATTCTAGCTATCTCATCAACCGAATCCACATTCAAATCTTCCCGTATTCTCTCATTCCTAATTCTATTTTCCCATTGAATTCTACGCGACACACCCGAAATCATATGCAGAACTTTCATATCAGCCTCTTCCAAACCACGAAATAAATTATTTGAATGCACCCAGCTCTCGCTGCCATACGTGAAGATTGACCCATGAATCATCAACTTCGTCTCCTTACTCAACTCTCGTTTATTGAAAACATGTGACCTAAGCTGTGCAACAACTTTGTTACCATTCACTCTGCGATGTTCGAACTCCTTATCCAGTTTGCCATCTTCCGAAAAGATGCATCCTAGATATTTGAATTGCGACACCTGCTCAAGCACACCTCCATTCAACATACAATTTACTTGTTTCCTATCATTCCCTATATGCATAACCTGTGTCTTTGAACTGCTAATGGTCATTCCAGGGTTCTTACAAGCTGTTTCTAAATCGCTAATGCTGTTTTGTAGCTCTTGTTCTGAGCACCCAAACAATACTAGGTCATCCGCATATGCAAGAGCGGAGATAATGTTTCCCCCAAAACTACGTTACCTCTCAGCTTGCTGACTTGATAGTTTGTCATTAGGGTTGGGGGGGGTGGGTTTTTGGGGTTTTTGTTGTGGGGTGGGTTGTTATGGTTTTTCCGTGGTAGGGATTGGTTAGTGTTTTCGTTTGTTGAAGAGGCTGTGCGTCCACCACGTTTTTTTTTGCTTTATTTATTGTGATTTTGGGCGCCATTATTTTTTTGGTTAGATTTGAATTTGGTTTAGGATTATGTTGTGTGTGTGTTTTGTTTTTTTATTTTTTTTTTTTTTTTGGGTGGGTGGTGTTTCCGTTTGGGGGGTGTATGATTGGTGTTTTGGTGTATTTTATAATGTTGTTTGTGTGGTGGCGTGGGTTGGATGGTGTTGTTTGTGGTGGTTTGATGTTGGGTTTGAAAATAAAAAAAAAAACAACAACAACAATATTTAAGACCATTAATGCCTTTCAGCGTCTGGTCTGTTTTGTAATGGTCGGCCAATAACAATTCTCCTCCAGCGTACCCTATCGAGAGCCAGGTCTTCAGTTTCCCTATTCCAATCATACCCTCTTTCATTCAAGTCGTTCTTAACCGAATCCAAATATCGTCTTCGCGGTCTACCTCTACCTCTCGGTGCATTCACTTCAGCATTCAAAATTAACTTTGGTAAACGATAATCATTCATACGCTGTACATGACCAAACCATCTCAATCTTGACATTCTAGCTATCTCATCAACCGAATCCACATTCAAATCTTCCCGTATTCTCTCATTCCTAATTCTATTTTCCCATTGAATTCTACGCGACACACCCGAAATCATATGCAGAACTTTCATATCAGCCTCTTCCAAACCACGAAATAAATTATTTGAATGCACCCAGCTCTCGCTGCCATACGTGAAGATTGACCCATGAATCATCAACTTCGTCTCCTTACTCAACTCTCGTTTATTGAAAACATGTGACCTAAGCTGTGCAACAACTTTGTTACCATTCACTCTGCGATGTTCGAACTCCTTATCCAGTTTGCCATCTTCCGAAAAGATGCATCCTAGATATTTGAATTGCGACACCTGCTCAAGCACACCTCCATTCAACATACAATTTACTTGTTTCCTATCATTCCCTATATGCATAACCTGTGTCTTTGAACTGCTAATGGTCATTCCAGGGTTCTTACAAGCTGTTTCTAAATCGCTAATGCTGTTTTGTAGCTCTTGTTCTGAGCACCCAAACAATACTAGGTCATCCGCATATGCAAGAGCGGAGATAATGTTTCCCCCCAAAACTACGTTACCTCTCAGCTTAGCTGACTTGATCAGTTTGTCCATATATATAGGTATGCAATCATACGCTTTTTGCAAATCAACAAAACATACATACATATCCTTGTTTCTGTCATGGAACTTCTCTATTAGTTGTCTCATGCAAAAAATTTGATCTTGACATCCGCGCATCGGTCTGAAGCCCGATTGATTTTCATCCAAGAGTGATTCGACAATAGCTCTGGTACGTTTTTCTAAAATTGCACTATATACTTTTCCGACAACGCTCAATAAAGAAATTCCACGGTAGTTGTTACAATCCTTATTACTTCCTTTCTTATGGAGAGGAGAGATAACAGCACCACCCCATTCTTTCGTCACAACTGATGAATCCCACGCTAGATTGAACAACCGATGCAACCATCGAATCCCTACTGAACCACTGCAGATTAAATATTCGTTCCTAATCTCATCCACTCCTGCTGCTTTGCCCCAACTTAGTTTTCTAACCGCCAACTCTATCTCTCCTATGCTTATTTCTTCTTCTTCGACTTCATTCACACTTGCATTCCCGCTAACACTCAAATCTGTTCTATTATCAACATTCAGAAGTTCTTCAAAATATTCTCTCCAACGTTTCAACACATTCTTTCTACCAAACACTAACTCCCCTGCCTTATCTAATACAGCACCTGGCGCTTGTTTCTTACCACCGTTACGGATATTCTTAACCTTCGACCAGAAAACTTTATTCCTCTGCTGCCCTGCTTCTTCTAAATCATTGCCGAATTTCACCCATACACTCTCCTTAGCTGCTCTCACCAACTCTTTCACTACCCTTTTTTGTTCCCTATACGACTCTAAATCCTCTTCCTTTCTACTTTGCATCCAACGCATCCATCTCACTCTTTTTTCCTTCACCGCCTCCTGCACCTCATCGTTCCACCAATCTGTCTTCTTTTTACCATTCTTACCCACATGCATTCCACAACATCCCTTTACCGCACTCAACATTGCATTCTTAAAATAATCCCATTCACTGTTGATATCCGACATCTCATTCAATTCAACTTGCGCAAATTTTTCCTCTTATCTAGCTACATATGCATTCACTACACTTTCATTCTTCAATTCATTAACTTTCACTCTATTAGTTGGTTTCCGATTTTTACTCGCTACCCCTTTTGGAATACGTAGTTTGCTTGCAACTAAGTAATGATCGGAATGCAAACCAAAACTTCTATACACACGCGTATCTATTATGGTTTTACGTAAACATTCATCCACAATAACGTAGTCGAGAAGAGATTTCTGATTCTGAGCAGGATTCTCCCAAGAATACATGTGAATATTCTTGTGCTTGAAGAAAGAATTTGTTATAATTAGGCCTGAACTCTGGCAGAAATCCAACAATCTCTTTCCGTTACCGTTCGCTTCCATATTTTCTCCGAAATGACCCAAAATATTCGCAAAATTCTGATTATCTCTACCTACTCGAGCATTGAAATCCCCTAGCAAAATCACGTTTTCATTTCCCTTACGATAAACAATATCATTTAAGTCACCATAAAAATCATTCATCTTTTCTGCATTCGTACCTTCACACGGGGAATACACAATCACACCGCCTAACTTTATTGAAATCCATATTTTTCTCTCATTTACGAATCTATGACCCACAATCGACTGCTCTAAACTTTTACTAATCAAGAATCCTACCCCCCAATTTGCTTTACCATTTTTAACCCTAGACAAATACAAACGATAACTCCCTAATGTCTCTTCTACCTGACCTTTCACACGAACGTCGCTCAAAGCTAAGATATCTAAACCGAAATTATTTGCCCTATCCACTAATAATTCTCGCTTCTTCAACTCAAAACCCCCTCTCAAATTCATTGTCCCAATATTCAAAGCGGTCGTCAACTGTGGAGCTCCGGTCAATTCCCGGGGAGGACGAGCTCCGTGGCCTCTCCTCGTCCGAGGCCAACCATTACTGTTTCGAGCAAAAGTAGATTTAAGGTGAGGGACGTGCTAAGCCACACTGCACCCGAGAAAAATCATCAATAATTTTGTCGAACGAAACTGGTCATGGAAATCCATCGCTACCAATAAACAAAATAAAATTGAATGGACTCACCAATAAACCATAAAATAGTCCAAATAAAGTAATGAGTTTTAATTACCGCTATCAAAAATTGCATTTTAATAAAAATAATTGTATTTAAAACCGATTGATAAAGTACCGTTTGATTAATTACGTTATTGAAAATTTATTAAACTTATAAAAGAAAATATGTTAATTATACGGCAAAAATTATTGCATTAGTTATAAAATCGGAAAAGTATTCGGCGAAAATTAAACTTTAAATAAATAAAATAAAATCTAAGCGTAACACTGTGATTTTACTGAACGCGCCAAACTGAAAACACAAACACTGACAAAAACCGCGACAATGTGAAAATAAATCAAAAAAATTGACTGAAATACGAAATCAAATGCACTAAAATCTCCCAAAAATTCACTTTAATAGATAAAATTACAAAAAAATAATCACAAACTAAACTAAAAATAAAACAAAACATGTGAAGCCGGTGTTTATGCTTTGGCATGACACTTGGATCGTTGGCATCATGCCAACCTTCCATACATTTAGATTGGCAATTAAATATTTCCAACTTGACGTTGGCATTCTGTCAATATATTTAATGTGTGTGTACTAAAACCCACATAGAAATCTTCATCCTAGAAAGGGCTAAAAGTACTTAGAATTATACCTAAAAAGTCTTATGTCGTTTTTTGCAAATCCGAAAGTTAATGTTTTTTCATCTATCTATATATATAAAAGTGAATCTATCTATCTATCTATATATATAAAAGTGAAAGTATGTATGTATGTATCTATATGTTTGTGGCCGGTATACGGCCAAACGGCTCAACCGGTCCGGGACATCATGGTACCGTTAGAAAGGTCTTGGACCAGAGAGGGTTTAAAGCACCATGGTCGGTCATCATGGTCTATCATCGTCCTAACATTAGTAAAAAACGTGATTTTTATGTTAGTTTTTATGTATTTTGTACTCTTATCATGACAGAACAACCATAATGACCATGTTAAAACATGATAAACCATGATGGCTAACCATTTTAATTTTTGGTCAACCACGCTGGCCATTATGACTGACCAGGATGACCGTGTTAAATCGTGGTAGACCATGATGGCTGACCATGATGACTGAGTTAAAAAGTGATATGCCATTATGATTGACCAGGATAGCCAAGATAACCGTGGTCACGAAGAGACGACAAAACTCATTTTGTAAGGTTTTATTGCACGAAGAGAGAGATGCATATATACAAGTATGTATTTGCATCTCTTTCTCTTGAATGTAGAAACCTTACAAAATGAGTTTTGTCTTCTCTTCGTGACCGTGGTAAACCATGTAAAACATGATGGATGACCATCGGGAAATGTGAGGTACCATTGAAAAGGTCTTGGACTCAAAATAACGATGTTGCCTATGTAATAATTTTTCAATTCACATTAAATCAAAATATTAATTTCGGTTTGGTTTTAATGAAAGTGATTTGAATTTTTTACATGGCTAAAAAAAAGCCAATCTTGGAAGAAAAGTACGACGAACCAACAATGAAAAACGAAGAAGAAAGAAGAATGAACCAATCATAATCAGCGTAATATTGTAAGACGAGTAGATGAAACTACTGTCATTCGTGAAAATAGGCTTTCAATAAATCAAATGAGAAATCGTATTGCAAGAGATGCTGAAACTACTGATATTCGTGAAAATAGGCTTACAATTTATTATCGAATGAGAAATCGTGTTACAAGAGTTGCTGAAACTACTGATATTTATGCAAATAGACTTACTAAGAATCGAATGAGAAATCGTTGTACAAGAGCTGCTGAAACTACTAACATTCGTGAAAATAGGCTTTCAGAAAATCGTAATAGAACTACTATGATAAGAAGAATGGAATGGTCAAATTTGAAATTGGAAGCATTTAATTATCAAAAAAATTATGATTATAGGTTTGTAATTTTTTTAAGTGGAATTTTTTAAAATTTATATAATCATTTTTATATGCAGTGTGCATCCAAATGTTATTATTGGGGAAATGGATGAACTATGTTTATAAACTATGATTCAAAATTTTTACAAATTTATTTTATGGGTGATCAAGACATCGAAACTGATAAGCGTTGTGCAATAGGTCGTGGAACAAAACGCGAAATAATTTCAAATTTGCAAAAATTACTTCATGAACACAATCATTTGATCAATTTATTTAAATACGCATTAGAAAAAATGCCATCTAATGATTATAAAGTTATAATTAAAGCGGATAAAACACCATCTGGAGAACACGAAAGACGTTATAATGCTCCGACTGTAAATGATGTTGCAATTGTCATGGTGGGAACAGAGTGTGGAAGTCGAGATATTATCATTAATCAGAGAAGTTCAGGCCTACAACATGTAACTGAAACACATCGCTCTTATGATGCTCTTCAATATCCTTTAATATTTTCAAAAGGAGATGATGGGTATCATTTTAAAAAAATGCAAACAAATCCAACAACAGGAGTAACAAATGATAAAAAAGTTCGTAGCATTAATTAATACTTAAGCATAATTAATTTCAAAAAACAAAACATTAACAATAATCATTTTTAAAGGTATCCTCAAAAGATTTTTACGCGCATCGTATAATGATAAGAGCTAATCAATCGAATCATATTCTGAAATGTCGAGCACTATTTCATCAGTTTATAGTGGATGTCTACGCAAAAATTGAAACTGAAAGAATTTTGTTTATTCGTTTAAATCAAAAGAAACTTCGTGTAGAAGATTATATTCATCTGCGTGATGCAATCAATAATGATGGAAATGCAAATAGAATTGGTCAAATTATGATACTTCCAGCCACGTATATAGGAAGTCCAAGGCACATGCAAGAGAATGTTCAAGATGCTCTTACATATGTAAGACAATATGGTCGACCAGATTTATTTACATTTACATGTAATCCAAAGTGGTCTGAAATCAATGCTCTACTTTTAAATGCGCAATCTCCAGCAGACCGACATGATATTACAGCAAGAGTTTTTAAACAGAAGTTAATAAGATTTATGAATGTAATTGTGAAAAGTCATATATTTGGAGAAACTCAGTGTTGGATGTACTCAGTAGAATGGCAGAAAAGGGGTTTACCCAACGCTCACATTTTAATCTGGTTAGAACAAAAATTAGAATCAACCCAAATCGATGATATAATTGCCGCTGAATTACCAAATCCAAATGAAGATGAAGTATTATTTGACATTGTGTGTAAACATATGATTCATGGACCATGTGGAGTATTAAATCCAACTTCACCATGTATGAAAAACAAAATATGTACAAAAAGATATCCAAGGGAATTTCTTCAAGAAACTCAAACTGGCTTAGATGGCTATCCGCTGTATCGCAGAAGAGAACCAGAAGATGGCGGTCAAAAAACTATTAAAATATTACGGAATATTATCGAAAATGTTCAATGCGCATATAAATGTTGAAGTATGCAATTCTGTGAAATCAATTAAATATATCTGTAAATACATTAACAAAGTGAATGATATGGCGGTTTTTGAAATTGCGAATCAAACGAATCCAAATGAAAACTAAAATACACCATCACTGGTAATAATAACATTCTCTTACACCATCACTCATTTTTTTCAAAATAACGACTTGAAGTAGGGAAAAAAATTAAAAAAAAAATAAATTAAAAATTATAAAAATTACACATTGAAATTATAAAAAACTCGCGGAGCCTATATAGTCTTAGTCTATATATATAAAAGAGAATGTCTGTATGTTTGTGCGGGGTAATCTCTGGAACGGCTCAACCGATCTCGGCTGTCAAGGTATCGTTGGAAAGGTCTTGGGCACGAGTTGGTTTTAGGCATATTTTTGGGACACATTTCGAGACATTTTGGGACAATTTTCAACATTTGTCCGAAATACCCCAAATGTCACACATTTCACTTTTGGGACACTTTGGGACACATTTTTCACAAACGCTTAACAAATGTCACAAATGTTTAACAAACAATTTAGAGACACTTTCACATTGATTTTCATATTTAGAAAAAATATATTTTTTTTTGGGACACTTTTGGGACATTTTTTGAACATTTTGGAATATGTACGGTCGAAAAAAATATTGTCACAAACGTTCAACAAAATTTGGTCTATTACATGAATTGAGTGCTGCAAAGGAATGTTGTGGAATGCATGTGTGTAAGAATGGTAAAAAGAAGACTGACTGCTGGAATGAAGAAGTGAAAGAGGCAGTGAAAGAGAAAAGGGAGGGATGGATGCGTTGGATATAGTGTCGGACAGAAGACAATCGTGTGTCGTACAATGAACAAAAGAGAATTATGAAGGTATTAGTGAAGGAGGGTGAATGGATGAAATTTGTGAGGGAGTTGGAGGATGCAGGACAGCAGAGGAACAAAGTTTTCTGGTCAAAGGTCAAAAACATACGTAATGGTGGTAAAAAAAACAGGCGCCTGGAGCTGTGTTGGATAAGTCTAAAGAGTTAGTGATTGGTAGAAAGAACGTGTTGAATCGTTGGAGGGAGTATTTTGAGTAACTTTTGAATGCTGAAAGTATGTCAGAATTGAATGTCAGCGCGAATGATGATGTGAGTGAAGGAGTTGTGGAAGGAATAAATATGGAAGAGATTTTCAACATTTGTCCCAAAAGAAGTTCCAAAACAAAATAAATTTCTTCAATTTGATTTAAATAAATAAATACAACAAAAAATTTAAATTGCGATAGGCTAGTTATTTTATGAATTTTATTTCAATATTTAGGACATAGTTCTAAGTTCAATAAAATCAATGACATGAAGCGTGTATATGTAATCAATGTATTAATTTTCAGACAATTCATCTTAAAGAAGCAGTAGCGCCTCTATGGCAATTGTCATTGAAAGAAATGTATGTGTGAAAGAAATGTAATCGTGTGCTTTGTACACATAGCTATTGCTGTCACATGTAGTTCTATGTAAATATCCAAAGAGACGCTATTGTTTATTGGCAAACGTCAGTCTCAAAATTTTTCAAAGTGCTTTCGCTTGCTCACAAACAAAACAAAACTTTCATATCGATCAACAAAACAAGTGTTTACATTTTTATCTGTTTTTTTTTAAATTCATTATTGTTAGTTTGAGTTCGAGAGAAAAAAATATCAAGTGCATCGGCCTCCAGTTGTTACGTCGAATTAATAATCAAAGAAAGTGACAACAGTGACAAAAATGATTGTTTTAGACCATTTGATTGCCATCGAAATGAAAACACTAACAATTTATAATAACAAATTCACCAGAAAAGTAAAACGAAAAAAATATCCAAAATTCTGATTCGAAATTGTAGAACCAAGTCGACAAAAACGACAAGAGCGACAAAAACTGTTCATTTTTTGTTTTTTGGTTTTCTTTGATTTTTTCCCATCTTTGTGCTTTGTGATATTACAATCAACAACAAATGATCCACTACTGCTGCCGAGTTTTTTACTTTCCTATCATTGACAGCAGTAGTAGCGGAGCAATGATTAAAGAGGTCGTTAGGGATTAATTTTTAAGTTTAATCTGACATAAAGAGCTATTGATTCATCTTATTGAATAAAATCATCCCTCCAATTTTAAAGAGTATATTACATCGCTCAATGTTTTTACTTTTATTTGGATTATTGCAATCTGACATAGAATTTGATTAATTTGCAGTTTGCGAGCAATATTTGTTCGTTATTTCGAGCTTTTGTTAGAATTTTTGGATGATTCTATGTTAAAAGCTGGCAATGTTTTTACTGGAATTCGATTGGGGTTTTTAATAAAGTTGAGAGAGTCATACATATTTTACATTACAACCACTTGGTTTTGGATTTATATTACAAGAGACAAAGAACAGTGGTCCTGAGAGTCGAAATTTTCTACTGTCACATTTAAAAATGTAAACAAACATCAATACATCAAACTGATCTGTCAAAGTAACTTTCACATGCGTTGAATAATAAAATGCATTCACCATTTTTGTGAAAAGTGGAGACGCCTCCAAATTATTTGTTATTGCGTATGTTTGAATTGCATCACATATGTTATATATGTTATCACATATGAGGCCATATGAGGGCATACGTGATTCAAACAGTTATTTTTTGCAATTTTAATTTTTTATATACAGAAATCCCGTTATAATTTTTTCCTTTGCAAAAAAAAAATAAATATTTAGATGAAAATGTAATGCTAAATCCCAATCTTTTCCATTCAACACAGTTTTTTCATAAATATACAGAAAATGAAATTGTTTTTATTGAAATTATTTTTTTTTTTTTTTTAAATTGCGTAAAACTTTCAATATAATAAGCGGTTTTAATGAGCATATACGATTTAATAATTTGTTACAAAGAAAATAAAATGATTTCATAATGTTGTGTAGTACATACTGACTAGTATACAGACTATTTAGCTTGCGTGCTTTTCATTTGAAAAAAGAATACAATTTTTACAAAAAAAAAATATCACGATATTTTTACATTTTGTATAAAAAATAGCAAAGATTTGTTTAGATATTTTAGCTTCAAGTTTCTCTGGCGATAATATTCTCACCAGCTGAAATATACAATGGAGCCGGTTTGTCTAAGTTTACATACGTATGCTTTGTGATATCTATAGATACGTCATTCACTGGTATTCAACATATTCACCATGTTTATTATACATGTAATTGAGTATGTGTATGTGTATGTGTTTTATTTTTGACCGTAGAGTGAGGACCACTGTTCTTTACTTCTGGTAGAGGATAACTGTCAATAATTGTTTTGCTATTTAGTTTTCGAAAATCAATTACTAATCTCTGTTTCTGTGTTCCATCTAGGATTTGCCCTTTTTTGGAACTACCCAAATTGATGAATTGTATGGACTCTGGCTAGGTTGAATTATATTCATTTTTAAAGCCTATCAATCTCATGTTTAACAAAACCATAAGCTGAAATTAGATATGGGTAATTTTTTGTCAAAACCGGTTCATTGTCAACTGTTCTGATCGTAGCCTGAATATTAGTATTAAATGGGAGAATTTACTAATTATGTTTTTGTAATCGTTTTCTATATCATTATAGAATGAATAATGAATTATCTGTAATGTTTCAAATCGACTTTTTATATATTTCAATTCAAATGTCTTTGTATTAATGATTGCATTTATTTTTCAAAAAATCATATCAAATTTTCCCAGACTTTTTGCTTCATAAAAAATATGTTGTTCAGAAATATTTACTCTTACATAACTATGTACAAATAATTTCGGTTTTATGAATAGTTTTTATAATTATCGGTTTATCTAACTTAATCCTTTTAGCAGCAGGAAACTTACTCGAGCAGTAATTTTGTGTGGCTTCAGTATCTATCAAAATTTTTACACATTGTCCATATCCTTTGTCTTGATGTTCCAGATACGGAAGCCCGTTCAATTGTCTAAAAAAACCGACGATGTTTCATCTTCTAAATTATCTTCTACAGCATTGACATTTTCATCCCCAATTTGCACCAGGTTCAATTTCTTCAGATGTTGATGAAAATATGGTTGTTGAGTTGTGACGAAAATATGGTTGTTGAATTGTTATTCTTGATGTAACTGTGCGATTTGATTGCTGACGGTTCAAAGTTTATTGACACGGTTTATTGACACAGCGTGATGCGGATTCCACTTTTCCAAAGGTGGCATATTAAAGTGGATATACATTTATTTACAAATAATCATTTTCTGTCGAAATTGACAAATCCATTCGTTTGTTTGTTTTCAAATTGTTATTTGCGCTTAAAACGCGTTTACAATTAGCTGAATTTGGCGTGCATGCACAGATCCGAGCAATCACAGTCACCAATTCAGAAAAGAATTCGATGCGATCGGGATTTGACAAAAATTTTATCAGTTGCAACAGTGCTAAACTTTTGATTTCATTCGATGAATTAGATAAATCCTTGTATTGCAGGTATAAATGAGAAATATTTAGATCTTTGCCAATTAAATAGTGAATTTTTTCGATTTCGATTTTGCCATCGAATTTCAAAATTTGCTCTATAGTTGCCAGCAAATTTTCATTTTCGCTTTTCATTCGTACGTTTAAATAGTCAACCAAAGAATCAATGACTTTTTCTCGCTGTGAGTCCAAATCTATTGGCTGTCGACGACTGTTTTCTAGCATGCTTAATTCAATTTCCTTGAGATATATTTTTTCATTTTTTATCTCTTTTTGGTTTGTGAGTGCTATCTCAAATCCACCCTGAATTGGATTAAATTTCAAATCGATCAATGCTTCACGAATACTCTTCACTTAGTGATAAAAACTAGGCAACGTTAAAAATTCCGATTGTATTTGCTTATGAAAGCGTTGATAAATAAAAAACAGATCAGCAAAGAATGTTATTAGTTGCAATGTTCCATAATTTGTCAAAAGTCGCCGGAATCCATGATTTTGTGCATCGGGTTGCTTATCAAAAAATATGACCAGCGCATTCCAATTATTTAAGACAGCTCTAAACAGATGAAAAATATATTCTGTCCAACGAATTTCGAATACCTTTGGTATCGACAGTAATTTTAGGCCTACTTCATTTGCAATTTTATTCAATTCAGCCGTGCGTATACCAGACGTGTGGAAATAAGACGATAAGTTTGACAATTTGTGGATAAGATCAGATATACAGTGCCCGAAATAAGGTTAGGGCCACTCACAATTTCCTAAAAAAACATCATAAAAACAAAAGATTTTTTTTTTCTCTTTACCATAAATTTATTCAATAATTATATTCACGTTTACCATAAAAAAATATTTTCAAAATTATTTATATTTTTGGATTTTTTCAAGTTTTTCTTATTTTTAGCACTTTCAACGTGCGAAATAAGGTTAAGGCCACTTGGCGTTTTTGGTACTAAAATCACATTTTGAGAAAAAAATTTATTCAATATTTGGTGTGATTCCCTTTGGCATCATATAATGCGAGAATTCGGCGAGGTAGACTGTCATATAGCGATTTGATTTTGGCCTGGGTGATGTTTTGCCAGGCGGCCGCGATGGCTTCAGTCAATTCGCCTTTGTTGTTGTATTGCCGGCCATTTTTGTAAACTTCACGAGCCAAAATGCCCCAAACATTGTCAATTATGTTCATATCTGGTGATTTTGCCGGCCAATTGTTAAAAAGATATATTCCGTGTTCCTGGAAAAAGGTTAAAGTTGACCTGGCTACATGAATTGGCGCATTGTCTTGGTGGGATTTCCAGTCTACACCAGCACACTCGTAGCCATATGATGGAAAATAAGGGCGAATCATCTGCTGGTATTGTTCTGCGTTCATTCTGTTGGATATGAATGACAATGGCATATTTTTGAGATACCCAATGGCTCCCCAAACCATGACCGAGCCAACCTACCCTGGTAAGCAGTCTATATAGCCCTGTACATTTGTATGTGAGTCTCCCGGTTAAGTGCCATCTAAATGAACAAACATAAATTAGATTCACCAACATTTGATACTGAATCTGAATAAAAATTGATTAAAAAATTTTTTATTTAATAAATATTTAATTTTTTTTATATAATTCAAATAATAAATTTTTATTAGATTAGTATAAAAATTTGTATTAAATTATTTTTTTTTTAATTAAATTTTTTTTCTCACTGCATAGCTCCCTAGGAGCCAACGCCAGATTGACGCGAACTATATATCTTTTCTTCAGTGCGCAAATCGTGCCAAAAGTACGCAAATCCATCTGGGCCGTCCAAATTGAACTTTTTCTCATCAGAAAATATGATTTTTTGCCATTGATTCTCCCAGCGAAGTTGGTCCAACGAGAATTTCTTCCGGCCCTCAATATTGGCTTTTGACAACATTGGTTTGCGCTTCATTTTTTTGTATTTCAGGTGTTGCGAACCACTTAAAATTTGTTGCACACGTCGAACACCAACCGACAAATCATTTTCACTTAATAATTGACGAGCGGACTTCAAACTATTGCCGGCACTTCGAATTAATCGACGTTTTTCGGCACTTGTGATCGTCGATGGTCGGTCCGAAACGTAATTTTGGCCATAATTTTCGCGATTTTTGAGGAAATTTTTCACAAAATTTTTGCTGCGACCAATTTCCTTTGCGATCTGACGATTTGTCATATTATTGTAATCTTTTAGTGTTGAAATTTTGGCTTTTTCAGCCTCTGTTAATGGTTTGTCGGCACCCATTGTTGTTTGATCGAATTTCAGATGATAAATGCGTCATAAATATTGTGAAATAGCATCAGAAGTGTCATTAAAGTGCATAACGGTAAAATATGACAAGCACAAATCAATACAATGTAAACAACATTGATTTTGATACCAAAAACGACAAATGGCCTTAACCTTATTTCGCACGTGAAACGTGCTAAAAATAAGAAAAACTTGAAAAAATCCAAAAATATAAATAATTTTGAAAATATTTTTTTATGGTAAACGTGAATATAATTATTGAATAAATTTATGGTAAAGAGAAAAAAAAATCTTTTGTTTTCATGATGTTTTTTTAGGAAATTGTGAGTGGCCCTAACCTTATTTCGGGTTATTTCTAGTTAAGTCACCAAAAGTTAAGTTAGCTTGATGTGCAACGCACCATATTTTCATCAAGGAATTTTCAAATTTTCTTTTGAGATTTCACTCTCTAAATAAGACCACAAACCGCCTTTTTGACCTCTGTTTGTTGTCACACCATCAGTACAAATCGATGATACTTTTGGCAGAATGTATTCGTATACAAACTGCATCGAAAACATTTTATTCATTGCATTCAACATTGTTTGAAATAACCCAATTGCTCCTCTTTCCATT
Organism: Resseliella maxima; assembly: GCA_029041755.1. Lineage (NCBI taxonomy): Eukaryota > Metazoa > Arthropoda > Insecta > Diptera > Cecidomyiidae > Resseliella > Resseliella maxima. The sequence goes on from JAQOWM010000014.1 coordinate 67,858, forward strand.
TGTTCATCCATCCTCAAAAACACTAGCTCAGCATCTCTTGTTTTTGTTATTAATTTGCCTAAAACGTATATTTTATCTTTTTGAGATCGATCGACAGAACCATCGGATCGAAGAGATAATGCTAGACAGTCCACAATTTTCGATTTTAAATTCTCTCGATCGGCATTACCAATGCCTTCCATCATTTCATGATGTTCATCTGGATTTGTATACTGAAGAGACATATCCTGTGGGGTGATACCCGGCTCAAATTCATTAAATTGAAAAGCATTCGAGGCCTCAGTAGCTACAAATCTAGCCGGCCAATTCCATTTTGACAAACTCAAAACTTTTGCATCCACATAAATTTGTGTCATCGGCTTACCAACATAATTAGCTTGTTTCGTATTTGCGTTGCCTATAGAAGTATCAATTGGTGTGAGAACTTTGTCTGGTTTTGTGAGAAGTTTAATTCGTTCAGCGTTTTCACAAGCAATGTGGTAATCGGACTTCAAGTGAGTTTCAACAACATCAGAACGATACAAAATTCCATCTTTAGTTGCAATGCGTGGTAGTCTTTGATTACGAGCATTCAATTTGACGACGTCAGGATACTTCAGGCACAGCTCACAACAAACAAGATTTTTTTCATTTGCATAAAATCGTTTGATGCAATTACGATTTAGAACCGATCTTGCTTTAGTTATATTTTCTGTGACTACTGGATCATCTGAATAAAATAAATGGAAATTTTTTTTTTTTGGTTTACAATCATTCAAAAAATGTCAAAAACGTAAATTTCATTACCATTATCTTTCTCAGCGCTTTTGCCTGACGATGTTGCATTTTCAGTGTGTTCGATGGAAACTAACAAAAATATAATTTGCTAATAACATTGGATTGTTCAATGTGTTTGTCAAATTTCAATAATAATTTACCATTTTGTGAATTTTCCGGACCAGACTTATCTACATTAATGCCATTTAATTCTTTGAATTTTTCAGAAGGATGAAGAAAATTTACTAAATTGAAATTAATTATTCAATTAAAGATTGATCTTATTCGACAAAAATATAATTACTCACTATCGTCACTGAAGTCGTTCTTTTGTTGACATTTTTCCTGTGCTGGTTCATTTTGAGTTTTTTTTTTGTAATAAAATTAAATAGTTTTGTTTGTTTTGACATATTAAATCCAATATTTATAAAAAAAATATTAATGGAAAATAATTAAAAAAATCAGTTGGTATTTTTACTGCACTTAATTCTCACGCTTCACAAAACCTCACTTTCTTTAGAATTTGACAGATGTCTCTGAGGACATTACACTTGCATTCCAATAGTTCTGTTGACTGTATTCAGCGTTCATTTTGAAAATAGGTTTGAACATTTTTTTATTTGATATTCATCATAAGTTTAAAGGATGGTAAATAAATAAATAAAATGAAGAAAAACACAGTTCAAAACAAGCGAGCGAAGCGAACCAAAATTTTTCAATGCCACACACAAAATTCTGGTCATTTTGAGGCAGCAGTCATGAAATAGGGATCAGATTTTGTTTATATAATCATTCAAACATATATTTTCTTCAATATTTTTAAAAATAAGAACTGAATTTTTTTAGATTTAGAACTGCATTTTCGAAATAAGAACTGCAAAAAAACATAAGAACTGAAGCATAAAACCGTCCTTGTTCCACACCATATTCACCCAACACCGACCAGAGCTTAGTTCTTAGCAATCATACGCCTTTTGCAAATCAACAAAACATACATACATATTCACGTTTGTTTTTCTCATGGAACTTCTCTATTAGTTGTCTCATGCAAAAAATTTGATCTTGACATCCGCGCATCGGTTTGAAGCCCGATTGGTTTTCATCCAAGTGATTCGACAGTAGCTCTGGTTCGTTTTTCTAAAATTGCACTACATACTTTTCCGACAACGCTCAATAAAGAATCCACGGTAGTTGTTGCAATCCTTATTACTTCCTTTCTTATGGAGTGGAGAGATAACAGCACCACCCCATTCCTTCGGTACAACTGAAGAATTCCACGCCAGATTAAACAACCGATGTAACCATCGAACCCCTACTGAACCACTGCAAATTAAATATTCATTCCTAATCTCATCCACTCCTGCTGCTTTGCCCCAACTCAGTTTTTGAACCGCCAACTCTATCTCTCCTATGCTTATTTCCTCCTCTTCGACTTCATTCACACTTTCATTTGCACTGACACTCAAATCTGTTCTATTATCAATATTCAATAGTTCCTCAAAATATTCTCTCCAACGTTTCAATACATACTTTCTGCCAATCACTAACTCCCCTGCCTTATCTAATACTGCTCCTGGAGCTTGTTTCTTACCGCTATTACGGATATTCTTGACCTTCGACCAGAACACCTCATTCATCTCGAAATTCACCCATTCACCCTCTTTCGCTGCTCTCACCAAATCTTTCACAATTCTCTTCTGTTCCCTATACACTTCCAAGTCCTCCTCAGTTCTACTTTGCATTCAACGCATCCATCTCATTCTTGTCTCTTGCACTGCCTTCTTCACTTCATCATTCCACCAGTCAGTCTTCCTTTTACCACTCTACCCACATGCATCCACAACATTCCTTTACCGCATTCAAAATTGCATTCTTAAAATAATTCCATTCTCCATTGATATCCGTACAGTTGGGCATTTTTAGTATCTTATTAGAACATCTTATTATCTTATTTTTCAATAAGTTCATTCCATATTGCTCCGGCTGATCCATGGATTCTCAGGATTTGACCTGAATTCCAGAACTTCCTATATGGAATTTATATAAAAATCAATACAAAATTATGCACGATGATTCCATATAGAAAGTTCTGGAATTCAGGTCAAATTCTGAGAATCCATGGATCAGCCGGGGCAAGTGACACCTCTATCAATAGGTTTCCGAATTTTATTCCTTTGGGTCAAAATTCACTTATTTTTTCCATATTCCGTTCGGAAAAGCGTCAAAAATCGATCGGAAAATATTTTTCCCAATTGATAATCAGTTTTCATTGAACAAGGCAGAATAATAATTATTAGTATTTTAAGATATAAAACACAATAGACTAATAAGATTCTACGAAACTTATTATTTTCGCGCCTAATAACATTTCAATAACTATACTTATTACTCATCTTATTATTGTGAAGAAATAACATCTTATTATTCGTTACTAGCTGTTATTAGTAATAGATATTAGGTATCTTATTAGCCAATATAGTTTGTCCCAACTGTAGATATCCGACATCTCATTCCATTCAATTTGCGTTAATTTTTCTTCTAGTCTAGCTACATATGCATTCACTACTCTTTCACTCTTGAATTCATTAACTTTCACTCTATTGGTTGGTTTCCGATTTTTACTGGCTACTCCTTAGTTTGCTTGCAACTAAGTAATGATCGGAATCCAAACCAAAACTTCTATACACACGCGTATCTATTACAATTTTACGTAAAATTCGTTTGGCATTACGTATTTTGTTTGCAAAAAAATCGTGCGATGAAAATTCGTTTTTGTGTGCGACCAAGATTCTTAAAGTTTATTTAATTGTTGTGAATTTTGCATTGGTTGATTTGTGTTCAGTTTTGGCTCACAACACGGATTTATATGGTTCGATTCATTTTTAATGATTTTTGTTGGATTATATTGATTAGCAAATTTGATCATTAATAATAGTTTGAAGTTTTGTAAATGTATCAGGCAATGACGTTGGATGAGACGCGCACAAAATTGGACCAAGATTGTCAGTCAAACTTGTGATAAATGTTCTTAAAGCCTTTTCTGATGCATCCTTCACCATCCCTTTTGCTTGTGTGTCATATTGATTTTGTTAATCAAAACGTTCAATTTTTTATTAATTTCGTCGCAAAATTTCTCAAATAATAAGTTCTTTTGTTGTTTTGCAAATCATTTCTTGCTCAATGTTGTAAATTGTGGGTTTATCAGCGATACCTTTGTCATCATACAAGCGATACCTTTGACATCATTTATTTCTTGTTAGTAAATAAAAAACATAATTGAAAAAACTAATAAGAGAATAATAATCGCGATAGATGTTTGTATTTCTCGGACGTTCAAGAACGACAAAGTGTCGTTGTTCTACAACGACATTTCGGTTTTTAATTTGTTTCGAATTGTTTACGTTTGTTTACATTTCACATATCCGCACATTTCATTTGAAATAAAAATTAAACGAAAATAAATAAATAAAAAAAAATCTTTTAAAATCTATAATTTTCCGTGATTTTCCGTTATCATATTAAATAAAAAAAAACTGAAAAAATCAGGTAGCAGATAGATGTTCGTCGTTATCGGTCGTTCTACAACGACAAAGTCTCGTCGTTCTATAACGGCTGTGTTCAATGTAAATAAGAGAGTGTCATGCAAATCAACATTAAAACGCATCAAAACAAAAATTGATATCGATGATATTACATTTAATTTTGTAATATACTAATATAATACTACTGTGTACAAAAAATAGTAAGACGCCAAATTAAATTTTTTGAATTCTTTATTTATTCTTCTAAATCTAATTCATCCCCTTCAAAATAATCCCCTCCGGATGCAATGCACTTATGCCTACGTATTTTCCAATCTTCGAAACACTTTTGAAATTCAATTTCCGGAATGGCCTTCAGTTCCTTCTGCGATTCGGCCTTTATCTCCTCAATCGTGTCAAAACGGTGTCCTCGAAGCGGTTACTTGAGTTTAAAGAATAGCCAGAAGTCACATGAAGCTAAATCAGGCGAATACGGTGGTTACGGAACGATATTGGTTAAATTTTTGGTGAAAAAATCTCAAAAAACCAATAAAAGAAATTTTATGGTTTTGGAACCAAACGTGAATTGGGACTTTTAACTTTGAAAAAAGCTTTTGAAACGGTATTCATAGTTTATGTGGAGAACCAAGAGATCTAAACATCACTCTTAAAGTTCATCGACGATGTTTCACTAAAAAATTTCTCATTTTTTTGATGTTGATTGTCGTTCAAGCCGATGTTCAGAGGTTTAGATGTTCTTCAACTTCTAGGACAATTTTCTGTCGTTTGAAAAACCTGGATATTATTACAGTTCGATAGAGGAAGGTTCAGTATATGATCTCAAAAGATCTGTTTGTCGAAATTTGATATTGCAAACAAAATTTATTACTTCTTTTGTGAAAAAAATGGAGAAAATGTAGAAAATCGCAAAATGCACTTATAGCTGTTCAGAAAACACAACAGTAACCAATGAAGTAATGCAAATAATGACGTGAAACTTTACAGAAATGTCAGTGACAGTACTGCCAACTCAAAAAAAAATTTTGGAATCCGACTATTGGCGCGAAAATTTCAAAATGGCGTCTTACTATTTTTTGTATTGTTTTTTTATTTTTTCAAAATTATGTAAACACCATTAAAGTCAAAGCGCTCTGATAGGGTGCAGCACCTGGACAAAATTGTTTGTGTAATAATGTTAAAAGAATGACATTCGACATCGTCGTTATTTACTAATTAAGTAAGTAATGAAATGACCCACATTTATCGCCAAAAATATTATCGGTTTCTATTTCCTTAATAGAAACGATTTCGATAAACTTTTCATGTGGCTGAATAAAAAAAATAAAAATAAAACAAAAAAAGAGCAATTCGATAGCTCAATTTTTTAAAATAAATGTTCATATAGACCTAAAAAGTCACACAAATAAATTATTCTAATGGAATATGACAGAAAAATTTTATGCGACTTTTGTACCTATTTTGGTCCACAACAGATAGTAATGTGTATGATACTGAATGAAAGCTTTGAGTATTTCTCAAGTTTTACTTCTCCGCAAACAACATGTCAAGAGCATCCAAAAACACTTTTTCTCGGCAAGAAAAACCAGTTTTTAAAGCGTCTTAATGTGAGTGTGTGGTACACTGTACGCAAAAATTTGTTAACACGATAGCTCATCCCCAACGTGCCAAAAAAAAAAAAAAAAAGACCTCAAACATTGGAAAGTCGGCTACATTGTTTGTTCGGACTTTAGATGGGTTTTTTGGTGAAAAATAACACTCTCTCTGACTTTTCTCATTCAAAGAAAATACCCAAAATGGGAATTTTTTAACGTTTTCGTCAAAGGAAACTCACATTTTTTTGCGAAAAAAATATAGGTGTTGAAGAGTCGGTTCCATTATTTGTTTGGTCCCCAGATGAGAGTTTTGGTGGAAAATTACTCTTTCGTATGTAAAATGGCATGTTATGACGTTCGAAGTTCGATTAAAACTATTATTATTTCCCAAAAACAATTAAGTTTTAATTTGCTTTATTGCGTTGAATATGTGGTTTCGAAGTGATCAGTACGATACAAAGGGTTTAGAAATAAAATATTCATAGATAGGAGTGAAAGCATAAGACCTCGTTGAGCTCAATGAAAACACTCATGGGATATAAATCGAAATCAAAATGTAGTTCAAAAATTGAGAATTACATTCCTGTAAAAACGTGATTTTCCTTTAAATCATATAATTATTTCATGTAAAATAAAGAGAAAGATCAAAAAGTGGGAAGGATTCTTCGAAAATATCAGTTGAAAGGGAAACGTGAATTATAAGAGGGAAAGATAAGCGAATATTTAAATTTTAAAGTGTACTGTAACAGTGATTCAATTCATTGAATTTTAAAGCACGTACTACTATAATTTTATTTCGTTCATCGGGTCCAGGTGCTATTTAATCTTGAATTTTAAATATAAAATGGTATACAGATAACGTTATTTTCCATTGTTTAAGAATTTTAAACGTTTTTTCATAAAGCAAAATTCTTTTTAAGCATGACTTTTCACACATTATTATTTACTTGTAAGATAAGTGCGCTAAATTAACGTAAAACGCTCTCAAATCAAATTAAAATCTCATTGGTGAGCAGTTGCAAAGAATAACCGAATAATAATATTCAATATTCTATAATGAATTACACGTATGAACTTAACACAATATACAAAGACGTTGGATATGCGGTTTGAAATTAAAATTCAAATCGAAAATGCATAAGATAATTTGTGGTAATCTAATGATATGCTAGAAAGTAGGGGCGGTAATAATTTGTCTTATTGTTTTTCAAACAAGTAAGGAACAAAATATTCTTAAACGTTAAATGCTTCCCCTTTTTCCTTTGAACTTTTACACGTTGATTTTTATAACTTCAAAGGCTTTCATTTTCTAAACTTCTTCCGTTAAAAATAATTTCCTGACTGCGTACAGTAAATCTCATACCAATTCAGAAAAAATTGAAAAAAAACTAATTATCAAAGCGCGTATCGAAAAACTCGCCCACTTCAGCTGAGCAAAAACACATATCACTTCAACTCCCTTTTTTAGGATGGTTCGCCAAAAAAAATTAAATGTGAATAAAGCATATATAGATCGGATTTAAGTGAGACATACATGTTGCCTTTGAATCAATGTTTCCGTAGTTTTTCATTTGTTCCATTGTATATTATACAATAAAAACCGACACAAACAACAATTGTTCTAATGTAATTATGTAATATGGCTGGTAATACTGGTGTCTTTTATAGAAAATACTGGTGTATAATTCGGTAAATGTAATAGAGTTGATTGAATCATCCGCCTAAGGACTTGTGTGCTAGCGGGTTGACACCCTTTAATCCAAACAACAAAATTAATCCAAACAATGTGAATTTTATGAATTTTGTGATTTCTGTAAATTCTGTGAATTCCACGATTCCTGCGACATTTAAACTAATGATTAAGTATTATTTCATTGTGGCGTTGTACTATTACGCATACAATCAAACTTCCAAACATCTTGTCTAGTAGTGGACTCATATTGTATGCGTAAGCGTATGGAAATAAAAACATTGAGCAGTGAAGAAATACAGCATTAGGTATTGTCAACAAACAACAACAATCATATTGTGAATCGTGGAATTTATGAGTTTTGAATTATATTGATTTCTGTGAATTCTTTGAATTTTGATTTTTCAGGATACAAATTCATGTGTAAACCACCGATGAAATAGCACGATGTATTTATTAAAAGTCATAATTGACAACACTATTTATTTTGTTTAAAAAGTAATGAAATCTGAATTGGTATATATTTTCATAGATGAACATTCACAAGAGAAACCAATTCATTTGAATTGCTGAGAGAATGCTACAGTTCCACCTTTTCTCACGACAATAATCGTAATTTCTACTTACACCCACATAGGAAAACAGTGCACAAAAAGGTTTCAGAAATAATGTTCTTCACTTCCCGCTGTTCGGTCCTGATAATAAGGTGCAATAAGCAAAATAAATATTTTCTTTCCGTGGGAAGTATTAATACTTAACAGTCTTCCCGCAGTCTAACTCACAGGATATAATGAAAGTGAAATATCAGGCTTACATTATGTGAACTCTTATGAGACAACTGAATGAAACATACAATATACGATATACGATAAATAATTCAAGTTACCAACAGTTATCCTAGTAGAAGATATTTTAACATGAAACGCCTCGTACACATATTGTTTTCTTCTCTCTAGAGGGATACTTTAATAGGACTTTGGTGGATATGTGTCATGTTGCAAAACATTTTTATTACATTCATTATGTTTAACTTAGTTAAATGTGTCTACGGGGGAACTTTTTTCTAATATCACTCTTCAGTATAATCGAACATCTTGGTTTTCTATTCCATGTGTGAAGTGCAAGTGGAGGAATGAAATAAAATCAACTCAGACATCATAATACAAAATGTGAAATAGAAATTGCAGATTTCACCTATATTATATGTCATAGTTTAAATAATTATTCGCAATGATAAGATGATAATTAGGGAGCACATTTAAAAGTTTTACGTAAAGTTGCAATAAGAACTAAGCGTTCTACCTAACTTTTTATGAATACTTAATTCACTGAGCGATGTTGAAGCAACAATTCAAATTCTTTTACTTAATTTATAAAAGAGTTTTCGCTTCAATGTAACTATTAAAATAATGCATACCCACGTAACTTTTCTACACGACGTTGAGAAGTATTTACTTGTTTATATTGTCTGGATTTTTCACATCAATTATATTCATTTCCGAAATGAAATCGTAAGTTTGTTCAAAAGTTATGTAATAAGCTCTGTGAGGGCTAATTAAGAACTGATAAGAAAAGCACAAATCCTTTTGTAAATAGGCTAAAGTTTGTAGAATTCATTTTTGTAATTAGAATTATTTCAGAATTATATGTATTTCTTCACCTTTCGAGGAGGTTTTGGCATATAGATTATAAATACTAGTTTTTTTTTTTTTTAATAAAAAAACATTTTTTAAATCCTGTGAGAATTCGTTTGATTTCTCTTTTATTATTAACTATTTATTCGTAAAGAAGTATCCCTATTTACTAAGATCCTGATTGAAATGCGATAGCATTTTTGAAGTTGATTACTGATTCTCTGATTACAACCCCGAACTTGGAAAAAACTTTTTTGTTTGCAAAAATGTATCTTATATTTTCTTTAAGATAGATTTGAAATTAAATAAATTCATTAAAACAAAAAAATGTTGTGGAATTCTGACTCAAAATGACCACTCCAACTTGTTAGCACAATTTTCAAGCAAATAAAAATTATATGAACATTATCGTTTAGTCTTTACAAATAGGTTATTCTTACGCCTATTTGTGTAGTTTACTGTTAGTGATGATGATGATAATGGAGAATACAAAGTATTTCAGTAACGAGTAACCATAATATGAATATTCTGCTAGGTCTGTTTTATCCATTTCATAGCATCACTTTTTTTATTCACTTTGAAGCATATTCACAGAATGTTGAATAGGAATTGTTGTTGTGGTCTATCTACTTATTCGTGTAAAAAGGGAGACGAGAAGGAAAAGAAAAGTTCGAGAAAAATATGGTTGAAACCGTGTATTGATGGTATTTGGGCTATATACAAGAGTGACTAGTAATGTTCTACTGATTTATGGAATCGTTGAAAAGAAAACGAAATTAGGGTATTCAATGTTCCTGAAATAAAAGAATTTCTATTTCTATTACGTACATGGCAAATGAGTGTGTATCGGAAGAAACAATAACCAGACGGTACACATCGAACATTGAGAAAGGATCCCGCTATTTGATATCGATTGTTAAACGATACTAACAGATGGAATGAAGGCAACAATACATTCGACATGAGAAAATGAAAAGGAGTGTGTACTTGTTTTATGAATTGAATTTTCGTTTGGACTGGAAGGGCCATGGCCAATTGAAAACTCAATAAAAAATAAAAGATCATTCCTACGTATTTGAAGCAATGAACTAACCTATTTTATTCAGTTTACTGAAGAAATAATCAATTTGAATATAAAAAATTGTGAAAACTGAATGTGCAAGTTTTAATTTTTGTTGTGAAAACTTTTTTCACGCATTAAACTCATTTCACAAATGATAAGAACAAAGCCCTTCAGCTTGTTCTGAAATTTATTTAATTAAATCCGAAATTAAGAGACAATAACAACATAAGATTATCAGGGGTACAAGCCGTTTATAAAGAGACATCATTTAAAGCCATTTTCGCAACAAAGCAAAGATATAAAATTAAATGAATCTCTTTTCTTCCCTCATGTTAGCCATCTGCTTCATGTGATAATTTGTATATATACAAACAACACCCTTTAAATTAAACGTGATTCACGTCATTTTATTGACACCGTGCCATTCCACATTAATTTTAAGTACAACACCTCCGAAAATACTTTTGTTCTGATATTATGTCTCATTGTGCAATTAAAGTAGAATTGGATTTTTTGGGTTTTAATTCCATTTTTATGTTATATAGTATTTAGAGTCAAAATTATTGAAAAAAGTCGCAGTAAAATTTAATAATATTTTCAAAATTAGTTAATTAGGTAAGTATAATTCAGAAAAAGAACTGTATTTCCCGTCAAAATCTAAAGCGAATTGACAAATTCAAATATATTGTGAACTTTATAAAAAATTTTAAATAACTTATATTTCTTAGAGTCGCAAATGAAAATAAGCGGTATATAGCCTATTTATGAAGCTCATAATCAATGATAAATTTAGAGAGGTTGTAACATCATTTTCATTATAATAATAATTAGCCATTTATTTTTCAAGTTCATATGTATTCTTTAAATATATTTCGATATTATGACCGACCGTTCCAATGTAAGTTGCATTGATTCATTGTGTTAGTAGAAAATAAAATGTACTAAATTATACTTTAAATCTACTAATATGTTTGCAAAGGAAAAATGTTACTGCATAATTCTCTGCTGTCAAGTGAGAGCAACAGAAAAAAAAATTATGGAGTTGAAATCTCATCCATTGAACAAGTGAAAATCTATTTGCTTTACATCGAAATATAAACTAAGGTCATTTACATTCGTTCTCAGTAAACAGACTTACATAATCCATCACTTTCTTTTTTTTCAGTTTGGAATTTGTATTTATTGAATTTTTATTAAAATTAGTCTCTGGTCGTAACAATCATCACGATAATGGAATTTGGTTCTTCTTTCTTGTTCTTTGCCAATTGATTGCTATGCTATTCTGAACTGTTTTTTCATACCAATACATTATGTTACTGTCGCCGTCATCATGTCGCTATTTCAATATTGAGAATTCCACTTTCGAATTCGAAATGATAATTTTTTTGTCCTCATTTCCATCTCGCTTGAAAAGATATCTGAAAAATGCTTTCACACCGACTTTGATAAGAATAAATTAAATAATTCGAGAATATCTGAGTGCTTTGTTCCCTTTTGTGCTCCTCGTTTCAACATTAATCTATTTGAATGCGACGTTCAGATTAATATTGGTTTTATGTATTTTTTAGATATATTCAAAGTATTTAATGTTTTTTCGAAATATCTCTTGCTTCCTTTTTCTCTATTTATTGATTCGATTGGAGTGCAAATTAGAAAATAAAATAAAACAATTGAAACTAATCTGAGACAGAGCTGTCGACAAATACTCGTACGTTTGTTCAATCGTTTTTAGAGAAAACCCCGTTTTTGGTAATAATCATAACATCAATACTTGAGTAAAAAATTTCAATGAAGAAAGCAATCGTCTGTCCCAATGTATTTTATCTAAAATTGCTTAAAAAGGAAATAAAACGTGTGAAAAAATTTATGGGATTTTTTTAATAACAAAATGCATTTCGCATTCAGTACAATACATTTTGTTCGAACAATTTTAGGAACATGCTGCTTTCAATGTTTTGAGTCTTGATATATATTGATTTCTTCGTCTTTCTTGGTGGGAAAATGTAAACTTGTAATTTAAAAATTTAAATAAAACATTGTATGTTACCGGTGCTGAACCTAGGTACTTTGCTGACCTAAACAAAGTCTCAATTTACCACCCCAATCAAATACAAATTATTTGCATCAATTTGAATGATTTTAATCAAAATGAACATATACAAAACAAAATATAGCATAAATGCGAGCTCAATATATAAGCCATAAACGTGTACTATACCGACTCAATATATTCAGTGATTTAACTAAAACAATTAACACTATACAGGGTGGCCCAGTGAAACTGTCGGTTTTATATTTATTTAAAAAATGTTGGTTTTTTAAAAAAAATCGAAAACAAATTTTATTGATTGTTAGATTAAGGTCCACCAATTTTTATTTCATGTTTTAGTTTTGATTCTTCCTTCTTCTTTGGCGGACTACTAATCGCAAGCGTCGTGAAAAAGATCAACGCGCGGCATATACCATTTCGATGGGAATACCGTTCAATGACGATTTAATTTTGGAATTGTTTGTTAGTTGCCATCGTTGTTTGAATATTCAAAATTGACCTTTCGATACACAATTTGCTTGTGATTTTCATCAGAACGGAATGTTTTTTCATCGGAAAATATTATTCTTTCAAAATGTTCTACATCAAATTCATCAAGAATGTATCGACAAAATCGAACTCTTTCATTGCAATGTGCCGGAGTCAATTTAATGTCTCTTGCAGCTACATGGCATTTAATTTCAGATTCTCTGATACGTCTGGTGGTAGTTTATATGGAACATTTTGAACACTCGGCTCCATTCTATCAATGCTGCTATTGACAGTACTTAATTTATTTCAATATTGTCAAATACCAAAACAAAATGTCTAACCGTAGTAGCCATTAAAACTGTAATTTGAGAAATTGAATGGTAAAATGAAAGGATTCTTCCTTATTGTGCTACTGTTAATTCTGCACTCCTGTGAATTCAAATCATTCTGATAATATTGAAAAGAAAGTGTATCAATGGAAGAAAAGAACAACAATGAAGAAAATGTTGTATTGTTTGTGTTTGTCAACAAGAACTATTATACTTACACAAAGAACACACGAAATAAAGTTCAGTGCACAGGTTTGTGTGTGTAAAACAGTGTGACTCTGTGTATGAATTAAAACATAAATTAATGAACAATGATTGGTGTGTAAATAATAGTATGTCTCAGCAGAGATAGTAGACTCCATTATGATTTTGTGTGAACAAATCTCAAAAAAAGTCTAATTTTCGGGATAAAAATCATACTTTTATACAAAATAACATTGAATTAGACATAACACAAGCGGTCTTGCATCCTTAAGATGAACTTTTCCTCACTGAAAATCTACCGCATACGATTTATCCAATTTCTGTTACGAATTCATTAAATTTTATCTTAAAATAACATATTTTACGTTTTTCCATAATCAAAACAACTTAACTAAAGTAATCCCAAACTATAAGATTCCTTGAGAAGGAAACTTGTAGAGTAAATGCGTTTTTGAAACCACAATAAGATGAATTACGCACAATATTTATTTCTCCGTTTAAAATAAACCGAAAATTACTTACAACTTATACTCAAAATTGCATTTTTAGTACTTCTATGTAATGAATTTTCCACAGGTTTTTAAACGCAACTCCATTTTCAGTTAAAGTAAAAACAAATTTAGCGAAAGTGTAAAATCAAAAACTAATTGTTTTGGAAAAATTATGCTCAAAATTGCATTTTTTCTTCTGTGAAAGGAATTTCCCACGAGTTTTGAACTGTAGCATCTCCATTTACGGTTAAATTTACAATAAATTCAGCGAAAGTAGAAAGTCAAAAACTAATTGTTTTGGCGAAATAATAATAGTTTTGTTCGAATTTCGAACGTCAAAAAATGCAATTTTACATATTTTAAATAAGTGTAATTTTCCACCGAAAATCTTATCTGGGGACCAAACAAACAATAGAACCGACTTTTCGACATTCAAGGACCTATATTTTTTTCGCAAATGTGAGTTTCCTTTGACAAATACGCCAAAAGTCCTCATTTTGGGTACTTTTCCCATACAAAAGTGTCATTTTTCTTCAAAAAACCCATCTAGGGACCGAACAATTACAGGGTACAGCGTACAGCGTGCAGGGTACTACACATTCACATTACGACGCTCTAAAAACTAGTTTTTCGTGTTCTCCTAGGTTCAAAACGCGGAGAAAAAATATTTTCTGGTGCTCTTAATTTGTTGACCGATTACAGTACTTTTATGCACGTGTGCGGAAAAGTAAAAAATAATCTGAAATACGTAGAAAATTGGGTTCTTTAATAAGTTTACAAATAAATATATAGTCTATCTATATGATATAGATTTTCATTCTGCTTGCAACCGTTTGAGCAGCGTCACACTATGCCGCAAAAATTTTACTCAAGTTATTATTAGTGAATTAGCATCGATGATGATGAGATTTATATTATTGCATGAAATTCCACCGTGAAATGTAATTTATTCACAATTTTATTACGAAATAATTTCAGTAGTTTATGTGTCCATTAGAAAATGGACTACCATCTTTCAAAATATGTCTGGATTCGCAAAATGAATTATAGCATATTATATTGATCAGTGTTCATTTAAAAATGTCTAAAATACTTTTAAAATATCGAAACATAACAAAAATACTTTGCACTTCATGAAGAACAGCAATAAATTTTATTGTTAAGAGTTTACCCTCATCTTGAACAACAAGGAATTTTAAAATTTATTGAAGCTTATACATTTTTCACAATATTATTAGCAGAAATATAGATCATATAATCATTATATTCTGAACATTTTCATTGAACTGTAACATTGGGACATATCTATTCATACATTATTTTTTTCTTAACACAATTCTGGGTATACATATATGCAAAGAAGTTCAACAATCTGAAATTTTCTAAGTTTGGTCAAGTGGAAAACAGTTATTCATAAGACACTACAATTACATCTATTTAGAAACATGACTTATGTATACATATAATAGTAACAGTAACTTTACCTGACATTATAAATAACGGTGGGTACATGCAAATGGTCTTGAAATCTTATGGCTTACTTAGTTGAATGGCGTAAAATAATGTGTGGCTATATTCCATTTATAAGCATAAAACACTTTAGAAAAAGTATTATAAACAGTATTTTCGATGAAATTTTCATAGCTCTCATACGCTATCGTCCACGAAAAAGGCGATAAATCTACTCTCACTGAATAAAAATCAAACATGCAGCCTTCTCTAGAATGAGTTCTCTAACAAAATTCTTCTTTGCTATAAAGACTCTGAAGCATTTTAAGAATATTAAATTTCAATAACATAAACTTCAGCATCAGCCAATACGGTTCTATGAATATACGCAAGTAATAAGAGACTCTTGTTGTTTCGTATATAATTTATTATTATGTGTAATGTTGATTTGCCTTTTTTAGGATAAACAAGAAAAACTTTGCGCTTATAACAACTTTCGATTCGAAATAATTCAATGTTTTTATTTACATTGAAGTGCCACAACCAAAGCTAATGTTAATCAACATAAAAGTAGGGAGATTGGAGGGTAACTTTGTGGAATATTTTGAAAATAAAAATTAATAGCATATGAACAGGATATATCCCAATGATATTTGAAAATTTAACAGAAAAGCGTATTATTTCGGAAACTTTCTTAAAACTTCATTATTTAGTTTCATTCCGATTCACTGTCTATGAATATTTATTTGAAAGTTTTTCTTACATATGGAATGTACGCGTTATAATAATTATTTGATTATTATAATAAATAGTGGAGATTTCTCCAATTTAATTTTTCAATATTGAAAAACATTCTAAATTTTCTATAAGTTGCCTAATTTTGGTCCACTGATAATAAAATAAATATGTATAAATTTAAAAACGCAATAGTGATGTTTTATGATTGAGATGAAACAATTTTGAAATTTCTAAATTAAACTAAAAGCGTATTTGTTTTTTGTTCGGTAATTATTACAGATTTTATTATTCTTGCAATTTTCCTCTGGTAGAGAGGAATAATTTTAATAACAGGTTAATAACATTAACCACATATAAGCCAATAAAATTCACAAACATATTTTTTATTCTTAGCACCCTAATTAAACAATCTATTTTTATAAATTGAGTCAAAGTGATTTAATAAAACGCAACATCACCAAGTTTTTAGTTGGACAGTTGCGGTTGAGGTGTAGTTTGCGCAATTTACATGAATTTAATTCACTAGTGCGGAGAATTATTGGCAACTATTGCCAACACTTACCAGGCTACTAAACCACACGAATTAAAATTTTTAATACAAATAAATACGTAATTTAACAATGATATTATTTCTAAAAGGACTTTCATATATCTTGAATTATAATTAGAAGTTACATTTAATATTTTCTTATCCAAAATAAACGTTTATTTATACGGAATTATGTTTAAAATTATGTGTTACTTTTTTGTGAAGCACCGTTTAACAAGCACAAGTGTTTCAATGCAATATCATGAATACGATATTGTCATTATTTTGCATATATCCTGATTATTATGGCCCATTTCACAGAACTCCGGTCACATAATTTAAAGATATAAATTTTGTTATTATGCTTCGCTTTCATTTCATTTCATTCCATTCCATTGATGTTGCAATGCAATTTTATCGTCCGAAAGCAGGGATATATATATGCGCATGTGGTTTGTTAATGCGGCGAAAGTAATTCAGTTTCATATATGGTCAAAATATAAAAAGCATAAGCAAAAAACAGGAAAAACTATATAAATTATTTTTTAATACAACTTGTTTATAATAATGAACATATTTCATTCATTACAGCTCTTCAATCAAAGGGAGACAATAATTGATTTTCATTTTGCCTCCTTTCATTATTCAAATAATTCTGTCATGACGCTCTTATAATCGAAAATCTTCACATTATTATTATTGTTGTTGTTGTTGTTATTATCATTGATTTATGTTGTTTCTCACTATTTTTTTACATTTCACGAAAATGAATAAAAAATCATACGTTCATCATCTCTTGCTCAGTGGTTTTTTCGAAAGAATATGTATACATATATATTTGAAGATTTAAAATAATATTTTTTTATTAAATAATATAAAAATAATATTATTTTATCCATATCTCATAATATTTAAATAAAACTAGACAAAATATGGCGCTTAACAAATCTTTGAACTTCAAAATTTGAATTACCCGTTGGCGACCTATTTAACCCATTCGTTTTATCTCTGTAATGTTCATTTAACGTTCCATTACTTACACATATGATACGACACTAATTTCAATGTTTTAATTTTCTCCCTTGATGATATGTCAACATTTGAAGAGAAAAACAAATGTTTACCTAATTCACATGGTTTGAAAGAATTTCCCATATAAAATCATGTTGATAATATCTCTCAAAACACCTCTTGGATATGATCTGTCAATAGAATTACATCCAAATGTTATCTGATGATACAAACATACATAGGTTGAAACCCATTTTCTGAAGTTGTATGGTATTTCAATAATTATGAAACAGATCTTTATTCATTTCATATGCATTTTTGCAAGCATTTTTTTCGCACCGATATAAAAGAAACTCACAAGGAATTCCATGTTTGTTTCAAAATTATATTCACAATTTACGTTCTTTGTTAACACAAATAAAGGTTTTTTCTCTGCGTATGTTAATCGTTGGTGAACGTCTACCAATGAAATAAATATGTTCATTTTTTGTTTATCCGTTTTTTATATGAACAAATGACACACGATAATCTTAGATCCCACTTAATAGATTCATATTAGCTTTTCAAAAAGTTGGTTTAATAATTTGCATATTTAATGTTTCATTACAGTTAGTGGATTACGTGACGTTCATATTCAGGTTCCATTAGCTGTTCGTCGTGGTGATGATGCCCATTTGGTATGCAATTATAACTTAGAAAATGATACATTATACTCCGTGAAATGGTATAAAGGAAGACGGGAATTTTATCGATAGTAAGTCATTTTTCAATAAGATTACATCATATTTGGGATATATTGAATCACATTTTTATTTCAAAATAAATTTAGTTTACCCAAAGAAAACCCAGCTATGAAGTTATTTCCTCTAGGCGGAATCAATGTTGAGGTAATATTTTCGAAAAGATTGTTATTGTCAATAAAAAAGTGGATAAATACATATGAACATTAGTGCGGACAAAATTGTATGGAGCCGAAAAAGCGTTTCATGCATATTTTGCCATTTTTCGCTTCTTTTTCAAGAAAAATGACGAATTTCCGTGCTAAATCAAAAACTATCCCAAAATAAATCTTTTTTATTGCTGTTTTTGGATCAGCAGCCCAAAATACATTTAAAATCACTATTCACAACAAAGTTTCAACGACATTCTTGAAAAAATAACACAAAACTTGGGTATCTCTTAAGAAAAAAATCAAATTTTCATTGAAAAAATTGGAAAAAAAAATTTTTTCTCAATTTTAAATAGCAGATTCAAAATCAGCGCGCCAAAATACATAGAAAATGATCTTTCATATAAGAGTTTAAGTGAAAATTTTTTTAAATTCTTCAAATCTTTGAAAAATCTAAAAAAAATTTTTCTCGAAGTATGAAACATCATTTTCTATGCATTTATGCACGGAAATTCGACATTTTTCTCGAAAAAGAAGCGAAAAATGGAAAAATGTGCATGAAACGTCCTCTAGCGGTGGTCATAAGTAAAAATAAATATCACAAATAAATTTCTTGACCCCAAAAACCCCCCATATACACATAACAAAGATGGAAGAATTTGTTTTGAGAAGCCAAATGTTGATTCAATACATTGCATTTTTTGCATTGGGGAAACAACTATTTTTGAAAAAAAGGCCGGCTCGAAATTCAAGATAGGCATAAGGTTTCTTCGGAAAAGTTGCTTAGAATTGTCCGTAGAATCTTCCTAGGGGGCGCCCCTAATCGTCAAAAAATTTGGCCAGCCCTAAAGAACATATATGTTCAGACTTTGAATAAAAGGTTTAAGTCATACTAACTGCTAAATTAGAGTGGGTTTTCCAGAAATGCATGTAAAAATAAGTAAAGAAATGCAAGTGAAGTGGGTTCAAGTGGGAAATGTCGCGTTTTATAAATAAGATAAATAAAGAAAGTTAGGGGATATGGCATTATTCACTGAAAAACCAATCTAGGAAACGAACAAACATTGGAACCGACTTTCCAATGTTATTATTATTATTATTACTGCACCAAACAGCGTTTCTTCGCCAAGGGTGGTTTATTTAAATTATTTTAAAAGATTTACAATTAAATAACATAAAGTTATTTACAATAATTGTATCGAATCAACAATCCGTTGCCAATCCTAACGATTTCGGAGCAAGTCTCTGTGATTCCTGAACTACAAAATGAATCAAAAAGAAGCAAACAATTGTTGGTTAATCCATTGGATTTCAATCAATCTTTCCTTAACTACTTCCGAGCTGATATTAAAGTCTATTACAGACTCATTCAAAAAAATTTCATTATAATATTTGTTGAATGTTTCAATTAAAATATTTATAGGCATATTCTTTTGATATCTATGATTAACAACATGAATTCTCAAGAATTCAAAATTTCTGCATATTTCACCCTTGATCAGCTTCAGGATGAACATTATTTGAGCAACACTTCTGCGATTTTCCAAAGTAATCATTTGTAGTAGAAGCAATCTATGTTCATACTTCGGAAGGTGAAATCCATCGCCCCATCTGAATCTTCTCAAAGCATACAGCAAAAATTGTTTTTGAACAGATTCAATTCGTTTCGACTGTCCTATATTGTGTGAATTCCATACCTGAGATCCATATTCTAAACTGGGAACAACGAAACTAAAAAATAATATTTTCATTGTATAAGGGTCATTAAATTCACGTGCAAAACGCTTGATTCAAGCCAGTCTGGATCTAGCTCTTGCTATCATGGATTCAATATGAGCTTTGAAATTAAGTTTCTCGTCCAAAATAACACCAAGATCCTTAATTTGATAAACTCTTTCAATTACTGATTGTAACAACTATCGTGGAATTTCTCTATTGAGTGTTGTCGGAAAAGTTTACAGTGCAATTTTAGAAAAACGTACCAGAGCTATTGTCGAATCGCTCTTGGATGAAAACCAATCGGGCTTCAGACCGATGCGCGGATGTCAAGATCAAATTTTTTGCATGAGACAAATAATAGAGAAGTTCCTTGAAAGAAACAAGGATATGTATGTGTGTTTTGTCGATTTACAAAAAGCGTATGACTTACAGTCTCACTTACCGAGAGCTAATTTGTGGTCAGTTTTGAGTGAATACGGAGTGAATGGTTTTCTTCTGGGGGCAATTAAAAGTTTGTATAAATGCTGTGAAGCCGCTGTGAGAGTGGATGGTGAATTGAGTGAATGGTTTGAAGTGCGAAATGGTGTCCGACAGGGCTGTACTATTTCACCGCTTTTATATATAATTTGGATAAATTGATTAAATCAGCTAATCTGAGGGGTAACGTAGTTTTGGGGGGAAATATTATCTCTGCCCTTGCATATGCAGATGATCTAGTATTGTTTGGCGGCTCAGAACAGGTGCTTCAAAACAATATTAGCGATTTAGAAGCGGCCTGTACGAGCTTTGGAATGACCATTAGCAGTTCAAAAACACAAGTTATGCATATTGTAGGCATTCCAGATTTTTTTTTTCGGCGGTCCGCCGGGTTTTATCCGGGCATTTTTCGCAAAAATCCGGGTGTTTATCCTACATTTTCTCATTTGAAAATCCGGGTAAAAATCCGGGTTTTTTCAAGCAAAATAAAAAAAAATGGAAAAAAAATCGAAAGAAAATCGAAAAAAAAAATCAAAAATTTTGATGCTGAACGGTTTTCATATAAACAAATTTGTTTTCAAAACAAATGACTGCCCAAATAACTACCATATGAATACAGTAGCATTATGCCATTATATGAGAAATGTATGCTATTCATCGTGAATATTTTCAGCAAATTTTTGATATTGATGTATTGATTTTTTCACAAATTTCATTTTTTTTTCTAGAATTTCAAGTGAAAATAGAAAAAAACACGAAATTTCGGCCTAAAAATCCTGAAAAGTCCTGATTTTTTTGCTAAAATCTGGTGATCCGGGCCGGACTGATTTTCGTCCGGTTCAGGTATCAAAAATCCTGATAAACCCGGACAGATCCGGGTCATCTGGAATGCCTAGCATATTGGGAAAAATCGGAAGCAAGTCAATTGTCTGTTGAATGGGAGTGTGCTTGAGCAGGTGTCTCAATTCAAGTATTTAGGCTGCATCTTCTCTGAAGATGGCAAGCTGGATAAGGAATTTGAACATCGCAGAGTGAATGGTAACAAAGTTGTTGCACAGCTTAGGTCACATGTTTTCAATAAACGAGAGTTGAGTAAGGAGACGAAGTTGATGATTCATGGGTCAATCTTCAGACCAACTATCACGTATGGCAGCGAGAGCTGGGTCGATTCAAACAATTTAATTCATGGTTTGGAAGTAGCTGATATGAATGTTTTGCGTATGATTTCGGGAGTGTCACGTAGGGACCAATGGGAGAATAGAATTAGAAATGAGAAAGTGCGTGAGGATTTAAATGTGGATTCGGTTGATGAGGTAGCAAGGAAGTCGAGATTAAGATGGTTTGGGCATGTACAACGTATGAATGAGTATCGCTTACCAAAGTTAATTTTGAATGCTGAAGTGAATGCACCGAGAGGTAGGGGTAGACCGCGGAGGCGATATTTGGATTCGGTTAAGAACGATTTGAGCGAAAGGGGGTATGATTGGAATGGGGAAACTCAAGACCTGGCTCTCGATAGGGTTTGCTGGAGAAGAATTGTTAAGGGGCTGCCATTACAAAATAGACCAGACGCTGAAGGGCAATAATGATCTTTAAATGATTGTTGTTGTACATTTTGTAAGGCTATACCTCTATAATTTTCAATATTATTCCTTGAACCATTTTTAAATATTGGTTTTACAAATGATGACTTCCACAAATCCGGAACATGCCCTAATTTAAGTGATTTGTTAAATAAAACAGTCATTGGCCCAATGAGAGTACCAATACATTTCTCAATAAACAAATTAGGCAATCGATCTGGACCAGAAATCAAATTATTTGGTAAATCAAGTACACTTTGTAAAATAACACTTTCCAATACACAATTTGGGAATATTATGACAAAACTGATTCAAAGTTCCCAATGTTACAAATGTCAGATAAATTCAAGTTGTGCTGAGTATATGCAGAGGCAAAAAAATTAGCAAAAAGATTCGCAATATCTTTATTTTCGCATGTCTTCTGATTATTGTAATGCATTTCATGCGGAAAATCATTGTTAGTCTTTCTAACGGTATTTGCAAATTTGAAGAACTCCATTGGATCATTAACAATCAATTCCTCCATTTTAACCTTATAATTATTATAAGCAATACGCGAATATCTATTATATTCAGTGCGAATATTTCTGAAATTCAAAAATGAATTATGCCTTTTTGTGCGAAGTTTATTCAATCTATTTTTTAAATTAATCATTTTTGAATCAAACCATTGAGATGAATTAATTCTCTTCTTCAAGACAACGTGTAAATCAATTGCATCATAAACACTCGAATAAAACAGTTTTAAATTGTCTTCAAGTGAGTCCTTTGATAATATCAAATTCCAATCTACATTTTTTAAATGATCATTTAAATCATTATAATTGGCATTTCTAAAATCATAATAGTCACTAAAATTGGAATTTCTCTCATTATTCTCACATCCAGAAACCACAATTTCAATGGATCTATGATGCACTTCAGATTTCACCAAAAAAATATCACTATTTAAACAATATAACAAGTCTGGATCATTCGTCCAGATCAAATCCAATATTTTTCCATTATTATTCGAAGTTCTATTAATCTGTGACAAACCAAATCCATGGAAAGAATCTAAAATGAACAATTCCTTCCTTGAACATGCATTAATAGGATATGAAACATTTGGATCATCAATGTCATCAGATATCCATAACAAATTAGACAAATTAAAATCACCGGACACAATGATTAAATCTTTTTGGACTGATTTCGTAATTAAAAATGCAATTGCAGTAACAATGTTCTCAAAAATCTTAAATGGTGAATTTGGTCTAATATACAATTAAATCAAATAAAACTTTTGGTAATTATTCCCGTATTGCTTATAATAACTATAAGTTAAAAATGGAAGGACTGCTTGTTGATGATCCAACGGAGTTTTTTAAATATGTTAATGCAGTTAGGAAAACTAACAATGATTTACCAAAGGAAATGTATTATAAAGATCATAAATCAAGCAAGGATAAAGAAATTGCAAACCTTTTTGCGGAATTTTTTGCATCGGCTTATACTAAACACAACTTTAATTCATCTGATATTTATAATAATGGAAGTTTTGTAGAAGTTGTTAATTTATGTCAAAACATTCCCAAATTAATTATTGATGAAAATGTTATCATTCAAAAAGTACTTGAATTGCCAAATAATTTGATTTCTGGTCCTGATCGACTTCCTAATTTATTTATAAAAAAATATGTTAAGACCTTGTGTAGACCAATTTCAATTTTGTTGAACAATTCACTTAAATATGGTCATGTACCTGATTTATGGAAATCTTCCTTTGTGAAACCAATTTTTAAATGTGGTTCCAAAAATAATATTGAGAATTATAGGGGTGTTGCTTTACAAAATGTAATCCCGAAAATATTAGATTCAATAATTGCAAAACACTTGAATTTTCATGTTAAGAACATTGTTGATACGAGTCAGCATGGTTTTGTTAAAGGAAGATCGACTATTACAAATTTGATTGAGTTTACTTCTCAAACGTTGAATGAGTTGGAGCCACATAATCAAACAGATGCAATTTATATTGATGTTGCTAAGGCTTTTGACTCAGTGAATGTTGACCTTTTGATTCATAAGTTGAACATTATGGGATTGAATTCTCAACTTTTGAATTGGATTGCTTCTTATATGAATGGTAGAAGACAGATTATCAAGATAAATAATTGTAATTCTGATCCTATTGAAGTCTCTTCTGGAACGGGTCAGGGGTATCCCATTG
Source organism: Resseliella maxima (assembly GCA_029041755.1). Lineage (NCBI taxonomy): Eukaryota > Metazoa > Arthropoda > Insecta > Diptera > Cecidomyiidae > Resseliella > Resseliella maxima. Next base: position 92,287 of record JAQOWM010000014.1, read on the forward strand.
CTGCCACATTGTTTATATTGTTTATAGCTGATATGCCAAATTTCAGTGGTAATTCATCAATTCTTTCATTTGCTGATGATGTTAGACTTTCCCACCACATAACTTCGACTGTGGACTGTTCAACTCTACAAGAGAGTTTGAACAATGTTGTTGGATATTTTAAGAAGAATCAACTAAATTTGAATGTTAAGAAAACAAAGATGATTTTATTTCATCGCTTTGGTGATGTCATTGATTTCAGGTATACCATTGGTGATTCAATAATTGAAAGAGTTAATCAAATTAAAGACCTTGGTGTGATTTTGGATGAGAAACTTAATTTCAAAGCTTATGTTGAATCCATGATAGCAAAAGCAAAATGAAGGCTGGCTTGGATCAAACGTTTTGCTAGAGATTTTAATGACCCATATACAATTAAAATTTTGTTTTTTAGTTTCGTTATTCCTATTCTAGAATATGGATCTCAGGTTTGGAACACTCACAACTTGGGACAAGCAAGACGAATTGAATCTGTTCAGAAGCAATTTTTACTGTATGCTTTGAGAAGATTCAATTGGAGCAATAGATTTCACCTTCCAAAATATGAACATAGATTGCTGCTGTTACAAATGATTTCTTTGCAAAGTCGTAGAAGTGTTGCTCAAATAATGTTCATCCTAAAACTGATCAAGGGTGAAATATGCTCGGAGGCTCTTTTGGGAAGGATTCAATTCAGAATTCCTTATCATTCTGTTAGGAATATTGAATTTTTGAGAATTCAGACTAATAATCGTGGCTATCAAAAGAATATATTACCTTTGAATATTCTGATCGGAACTTTCAACAAATTCTACAACGAAACATTTTTGAATAAATTTGTAATAGATTTTGATAACAGTTCAGAAGTAGTTAAGAAAAGATTATTTGAATTGTTTGGGAAACCTATGAATTAACCAATTGTTGTTTGTTCCATTTCAATTCATATTTGTAGTTCAACAATCACAGAGTCTTGCTCCGAAATCATTAGGATTGGCAATGGATTGTTGATTCGATACAAGTATTGAATTAACCACACAGAAAAAAAATTTATGCACTATTCACAACCGTACGTTGTAATTGTCAAAATTCCAACATTTTTTGTATGGAGGTTGTGAATACTCCGTTTTTTTCCAGCCATTGTGAATTACAACATTTGTTGGACAATTCACAACCTTCATACAGAAAATGTTGGAATTTTGGCAATTACAACGTACGGTTTTGAATAGTGCATAATTTTTTTTCTGTGTGCATTTATTATAAATAAATTGTAAATAAATTTAAAAATTGTTTAAATAAACCACCTTTGGCGAAGAAACGCTGTATGGTGCCGTAATAATAATAATAATAATAATAATGCCAACACATATAATCTCTGTACCATAAAAATCGCCATCAAAAATTAACTGACCATTCAATGATTTATGAGTAGCAATTAATACGCCACCTCCATGAGTCTTTTAGGATATTTGATCCTTCTCAGTTTGAATTGATCGATCACAACGAAAAACATCAAAATCAATGGGAAAAATTTCATTGCTATTCATGGTGGAATCTAAATGTGTTTCACACAACATATAAACTTTAAATTCATTAATTAAAACATTTGATAAAAATTCAGGAAATTTAGTTTTTAAACCATTAATATTGCACGAGTAAATATAGCCCGACACCCCCATATCATTGTTATGTATATTCAATAACGATAAATGGGCTGGTACATTTGAAATGGTGTAACATTTTGATGAATACGTGCAGGATCTATGAATTGATGGTATGATGTTGGGTTCGTGTACGGGATTGGATATGTCTGATTCCAAAAAGAAGGACCATTCCAATAAGGTCTATGTTGATTATGATTATGCTGATTTTGATAAGACTGTTGCCGTTCTTGTAATTTATTTTTCTGCTGATAATAATGTTTATGACCATTATTATTATTAACTTGGTTCAGATTATTATCATTATTCTCCCTTGAATCATTAATTTTATTTTGACATTTATTGGAATTTACTTTAGTTATATGATGACTTTGATCTTTCTTAATAGATGGAATTTGATTGCGAACACTTGATGAATTTTTAGTTGATTTTTTGTTCATCAGTAATTTTATCATCAAATTTGTACTCGTTTTGTTATCCTTTTGTTCAAATGGTTTCAACCGATAACTTGGATACCAAACCGAAAAATCAGACAACAATTTACAAATCTCCTTCTTCAATGTTGAAATTTATAAATTTGTTTCTCTTATTTCTGCGTTTGCTCGCAAAATCAACCTTATAAGAATCAGGGCTAATATTAGATTTTTCAGAAATCATTAAAACTATATCATCAGGCTTGAAATGATTTGAAAACTTTGAGATATGTAAAGAATAAACTCCGTTTGATGCAGAGATAACAGGTTTTTTAGCTAATTCCGGTTGTACTGGATTGTCACTACTCGACGTGCAGGGTTGTTCCTGCTTAGCATTTATACACTGTTTCAATTCAGCAATTTCATTATGAATCTTCTCTATTTCAACAACAATATCGAATTTATGTGCACTTATTGTTTCATCTGCTGATTTCTTGAATGCATTAAATCTATTCATAACATCAGAAATATCAATTTCACCATTATCATCTGATAAGTCAAAAAATGTATCGTCTGAGTTTCCTTATGAATTGACGACTTACTTTCTATTATCAAGTCATTGTTCAAATCAGTTCTTCTGAATTTCATCAAGCAAATTTCACAAGAGACAACAAATGGCAAATCAGCACTAAAAGCACTTTTAAAATTGTCAAATCTTTTTGGATTCATTTTTAATTGACCTCCAGAATTAATTATCACTCCATGTTCAGATAAATAATATATGTCCATATTTTTCGCAAAAAAATATGAGTTTCCTTTGACGAAACTGCCGTGAAATGCCCATTTTGGACACTTTTCATACAAAAATCATCATTTGCAATAGACATATCTCAATTTATCGGAAAATTTATTTATTATTTATATTGTTATAACCAATTCAGCCTTTCCGACCGCCTTCATTTCATTTGCGCCTTTTCACCAAAAAACAAGATTGCATAAACACATATTTCGTACTATCATCAACATTAATTTTCAAAGAAAGTAAAGAATGAAAATAAAAGAACTAAACTATTGAATTTTATGTTTATACAGTGCACGAATTGAGGTTAGAGCTACCGACGACGTCTAATGTCATTCTTTTAATATTATTTAAAAAAAACAATTTTGTCCAGGTGCTGCACTCTATCGCTTTGATGTTTACTCAAAAGTATTTCGAGAAAATAATAAAACAATGCGAAACAATGTGGGAAACAAATGTTATCTATATTAAAAAATTACATGTAGTATCAATTGTTGTTTAATGTTGATTTGCACGACACTCATCTTATTTACATTGAACACGGTCGTTATAGAACGACGAGACATTGACCGACAACGACGAACAGCTATCTGCTACCTGATTTTTTCAGTTTTAATTTTCCACACACAACATGTTGTGCGTCAAAGTATTGTAATCGGTCAAAAAATTAAGGGCACACCAAAATATTTTTTCTCGGCGTTTGAACCTAGGAGAACACGAAAAACCAGTTTTTAGAGCGTTGTAATGTGAGTTTGTGGTACCCTGTACGCTGTACGTTTTTTGCTGTACCCTGTACCCTGTACGCAAAAAAGTTTCAACACTCATTCCCAACGAGCCCAAAAAAAATCTGATGATGCAGAATTGTTAGGATAGGTCAGGAAAAGAAACCATTAAATTTTCAGCCATGAATGATGATCACCTAGTGGATCCGTTAAATGGACGGTTGTTGAGTGTAAATGATGATTTTTGTACAAAATGTGTCCAAAATTGGCATCTTACAGCAATTTCGCCAAAGGAAGCTCATATTTTTTTTGCAAAAAAAATATAGGTCCTGGAACATTAGAAACGATTTCATTGTTTGTTTGGTCCCCAGTTGAGATTCTCGGTGGAAAATTACACTTTTGTATGGGAAAGTACCTAATACTTCAGTCAATAATTAATGTGACTAACATATAGAAACAAGGAACTTCTTGTGTTCTAAAAACAATGGATTCAAAACAATTTCGTGTTCGATTTATCATTGCTTTTTGATGGGAAAAAATACCGTGCAAGCTCAGCAATGACTTGAGAAGTGTTATCCTGACTCTTCACCATCGAAAAGAGTCATTTGTAATTGGTTTGCTGAATTTAAGCGCGGTCGCACAAACACCGATGATGAACATCGCTCTGGACGTCCAAATGAGGTGGTTACTCCAAAAAACATCAAATAAATACACAAAATGATTTTTGGCGATCGAAAATTGAAATGGCTAGAGATAGCTGATGCTCTAAAAATATCAAGAGGTACTATTTCCAAGTGGGTACCGCGCTCGCTTACAATGGACAACAACGTGTTGATGATTCGAAGAGCTGTTTAGAAATATTCAAACGGAATGGAAAGGATTTTTTCATGCGGTATGTGACAATGGACGAAACGTGGATACACCACTATACTCCAGAATCAAAACGATCGTCATATGAGTGGAGAGCAGCCGGTGAAAGTAGACCGAATCATGCAAAAACACAAGAGTCAGCTGGCAAGGTTATGGCGTCTGTATTTTGAGATGCGCATGGAATAATTTTTATTGACCATTTTGAGAAAGAAAAAACAATCAACAGCAAATATTATATGGCGTTATTGGTGCGTTTGAAGGATGAAATCGCAAGAAAACGGCCTCAGATGCAAAAGAAAAAACTACTGTTTCATCAAGACAATGCACCGATTCACAAAACGAAGAAAACGATGGAAAATTTGGATGAATTGAGCTTTGAATTGCTTCCTCACCCCTCCAGATCTGGCACCTATCGACTATTGGCTTTTTGCAGACCTCAAAAAAATGCTCCAGGGAAAAAGATTTGACTTCTATGAAAAAGTAGGGGAATTTTGTCTATAGTGGGTCGGGTTTAGTTTTTTGATCATAACTTTTCACATAGAAAATATTTTTCAAAACGCAATACACCATTGGAAAGGTATTGCAAATAGCTATGTTCTCGATTAAAGCAGTTTGTGGATTTGTCAAAAAAAAAATGTGATTTTCTGAAGGTCTAATTTTTGGCCAAAACTTTTTTTGCTCCTAAAGTGGGTCACTCAGAGACATTAAATAAAACTGCTAAAAATGTTTTATGAATAAAGTGAAATCAACGGATTATGAACTTTTATTTGTTCTTTAAACCATATCAATGAAAAAATGAAAATTATTCTTCATGTTCACTCGATAGTTCATCTAAATCCGAGTCACATTGTTCGCACGTGATATAGCTTCTTTTCATGTTGGCACATTTCAGATGAACAGCTGTTTTGCACTTGTTACAATTGATTGAATTGTCACGAGTCAATCTGGCTGGCATACTTCCCATGCACATCATGCAATAATCTTCATCAGAAGACGATGATTTTCGCAATGTTTACTTTTTGGCCCGTTTTGCTGGTGACTCTTTCACGGTTTTCTTTGATGATTGCTGCTTTTTCTTACGACTGTCTTTCTTCTCCTGCAAGTCGGCTTTCTTCTTCTGTTTCTCCTTCAATGAAGCAATGTTTTCTGGTGATGTTAAAACAGAACTTTTCATTGATTTTCGGCCACGATTTGACTTTTTCTTCGGTTCAGATGGTCTCATTGACCCAATTTCGTCCAACAACGAAGAGAAGCTTGCCGCATGAGACATTGATGTTGATGGCTCCGATGTTGATGGCTCAGATGTTGACACTGTTTCATGTGCCGCTACGGGTGGAACATCACATACAAAAATGCGTCGCTGTTCGTCTTGATCCAGCTCATTTTCAATTTGAGAAACCGAAGAATTCTCGTTATTGACAACAGCGCTAACAAAATCATGTTCAGTGAAAATGAATTCATTGAACGGGCAGATTCCGGAAGACTCAAATCCTGCCTTGATTGATCTTCACTGCTTTGATTGCTCGAACCAATGCGCCAACAATATTCTCGCTTTTGCTTGCTTTTTTTGATGACATCGTGAATTTTTACCTAAATTCGGTCAACAAGAATGTGAAAAATTCATAAAATGGCTCTTTGAAATCATTAAAATGACATTCAAATATTGAACATTGAAATACGAAAATGACCCACATTAGACTAAATGCTATGACCCAAATTACAAAATGGTAGCCATTTTTATATTGCACGACAAATTTTTTTTTTTCACCATATATCAACACAAATCAGTTTGAAATCATAAAAATCAATGAATAATGAACACAATACATGTACTCACCGTTTTTATTGAAGTAGAATTATGCACAAAATAATAATAATAATAAAAAATGATGGAAATGATGAAAAAACTATTTTTCAATTTTTTTTTCACCGTTTTTGGCACGAGTATAAGAAATGTAACATAACAATGGTGTTGCCAGTAAAAAAAAAAGAGAAAAGTTCGTGACCCACATTAGACGTATGACCACATTAGACAAAATTCCCCTAATTGCTGAAACTGAGGCCTATTTTGAGGGTAAAGACAAATCGTTCTACAAAAGAGGCATCCAAAAGTTAGAGGAACGTTGGAATGAATGTATCGCTGTTGAAGGAAACTATTTTGATGAATGAAGTCGAATTATGCAAAAATATTGTGTTTTTATATGTTAGTCACATTAATTTTTGACCGGAGTGTTAAAATAACAGGTCGTTAAATAGGTCTTTGGACTGACAGATAGATGGAAGCACTGGATTTAAATCCTTGATGGTATTAAATAGGGACAACTTTCAGAGGACTCCCGACAAAATTTGAACCAACTCTGTTTACTCTTTACAAAAATAGTCAATCTTGGCCCAATGCACCTTACACTTTTTTCTACATAAGGAAAATTGGAAAGATATGTATTTTACTGTAATGCGGATACATTTTTCTACAAAAACAATATCGGACTATCAAAATTATTGTTTGATTGTATTATTTGGAAATTCTGCTATAAATTAGAAAAATTTATTGGGTATAATTTTCATTTAATACACTCGAACAGAACAAATATATCATATATTTCATTTTTTAGAAAAAAGTCGTGTTTTGCTAGAATTTATTTATTAATTTTATGAAATCGCATCATATTATATTGAAATGGTATTGAATCAGTATAGAGGTGCATTGAAACAACATTTTAGAGCATTTAAATGACATATTAAATCAACTCTTCAATAAAAATTCTATTTTTGATACGAGTGCCGCGACTTTCCGATGCGAATCCATGGAACAATTTTGAAGCATTATAGAAAATTTTTTAACCATAATCTAACAAATTTTTTATATTGGATTGTAACATTAGACCCTCCAGGATCTAATGCAGCGGATTAACAGCAATAAAATAGTTGACTCTGTTGTAGAATTGCTGTTAAACACATTATGGTCGAAAGTCAGCTCTTTGGGCCATTTTTCAATGCCTAGGCTAATTTTTTGTACTAAATGACAATGTATTCTGATTGTTTTTGTTGGATTAGTTAAAATGATAATTCAAGAGTAACATACTACTTTTTCAGCTGGATCGACGAAGAAATGTGGATTTTTATAACGTCATCAAATTTCACTTCAAATCTGCAAAATTTATTGGGTATTTTAAAAATCGTAAGAAAATTTCGTAGATTTAATATTACATCGCTTCCTTCTTTCACATGTGTATTGGCAGGCATACATGCGCGAGGGAGGGGTTAGTTTTTATGGATGGAAAACTACATATCGCCCGCCGAAAATGTGATCCTGATTTTGTGACATTTCTATGGGAACTTTTTACGCTCTATCGACCTGCATCATTATTTCTCAAAAGCCTCGTCTCAAAAGCTTCAAGTTCAGGGGGGTAAATAGAGGGGACTTAACCGACTCCTTAACCCTCAAAACAGGGTTTGAAAATTTTTTTTCGGCACCAAAAAATCAAACCTCTGCAAAGGGCCGCTAAGGGGGGTGGTCCAAAAATCCAATGATGCCAATCGATAGGGGAAGTCCAAAAGTATAGTAAGGAATGAAGACTAGCTGGGTATTGCCACCGAAGTGACCTTAAATCGAGGTTTGAATATGTGTGAGCAAAATGCCCCCTTAGGGGAGTAAGAGGGGGTTAGGGGAGAAAACCAGTAATACCAGACAATAGACAATTTCATGATACATGTAGCGGTGGTTTGAGCACTCTTTAGCACTCAAATCGGCGTCGATATTGATTTTGGGAGAAAGATCTGGGGAAAAAGCCCCCAAAAAAAGGTCAAAAAAAAAGATGCAGATCGATAGAGCGTAAAAAGTTAGAAATAAAGCATAGAAATGTCACGAAATCAGGATCACATTTTCGGCGGGCGATATGTAGTTGTCCATCCATAAAAAATAACCCCCCTTCGCGCATGAATGTTGGCAGAGCACTAATCTACCCCACACAATTAGAAAAACTGATAAAAACTTTTAGATATTACATAAACACAGGTAAAAATGGGAAAAACACCCATATTTCAAGGTATCTTGGCCAAGACTCATCAATTTCGTAATCAGAAGACAGAATTGGCTCCAAAGACTTATCTAACAACCTGTTAGGTGTTTTTTGGAATTTTCCTCATGGTCCTCGAATGTTAAAGAGTCGGTTCTATTGTTTGTTTCGTCCCCAGATAAGATTTTCAGTGGAAAATTACACTTTTGTATATGAAAATAAGTAAAAACGTAAAATAAGTAAAATGCTTTTATGACGTTCAAAGTTCGAATAAAATTATTATTATTTCGAAAAAACAATTAAGTTTTTATATTCTATTGACGCTGAATTTATTGTTACTTTAATAGTAAATGGAGATACTACAGTTCCAAGCCTGTGGACACTTCCAATGCAATTTTGAGTATAATTCGTAAGTCATTTTCGGTGCCTAATACTGGAACAACGTGAGCTATGCGTGAGAAGAATGAAAGTAAAGAACACATACGATTTGAAAGGCTCCGAGGAAAAATGTTACATAGAAAAGTTCCGAGGAAAAATTTTCGGGAGCTAAGTGGCAATGCCACTTTCAATAGATGGCGTTAGTAGTTTCGTTTTTTTTTTAAATTTGTTCGCTCACATTGAGAAAATTTCGTTGGAGTTTGCATGGCAAGCAGAGTGGTTGATGCCGAACACAAACATGTTTATACATGTACTTACCTTTCGAATTTTCAAACAACTTACCGAGACAAGAACGAAAATACACATAATCTGAAAGGCTGTAAATCTGTTATGCAAAAACTAAAGCAAACTATCAAATTAATGAAAGTAACTATTTTGATTCTCTAAATCATAATAATTTAATTGTATCATTTTTTTTTGTTTTTCGTCCATTAAAACCAAAACAGTATGTATAAGTTCTTTGATCTATAAATTTTCCTAAATCACATTTTTCTTAAGATTAGTTTCAACATTAATGAGTATCAGGCGATCGCTTACATTGTATACTATTGGATGTTTCAGCATAAAATACTCACAAATGTTATGTTTACATTGTATTCTATTGGATGATTTATTCAGAGAGTGACATCAATAGAGTCTTATAATTTGCTCTGCCTAAAATAAATATTCTTGATTTCGATGAATACACAATATTCACATTCTATTTGATGCGCAGTGGAAATTTTTGACACAACAGAAATTGCCGTATTATATAACATAGCTGAAATTTTCACACTGAATTTGCACGCACAAATGCAGTAGAGCTCACAAATCCAAGTGTGCGACGCAATATTTTTTTTCAGCTTGCACAACTTGTGATTTGTGAGGCGGTGCATTTTATGCAAAAGAAGAACATTTGGACCACGCATACCAGGACGTTTTTTATTGATTGCTTCAAGCAATCTATGAATTTGTTGAGCATAATAAGAGCCCGTGACTGTGGTGTTCTTCGGCAGGAATCCACCCAATATTATTCCATTGATGTCCCAAAAAATACTGGCCATGACTTTGCTTGCGGCAAATGCTTTGCGTGGTCTTTTTCCAATGACTCTCTACCCCACTTGAATAGTTTTGCCCATTCTTTAACTCTGGTATACGGTGGGGCAGAGTCACCACCATAAACGGCACGCAAGCGATCATTGATATCTTTTAGTCCTACGCCTCCTTTTGTGAGAAACATAATCAGTGCATGAAATTCGATTTTATCCATTTTTTAAAAATAATCGAATTGACCAAATATTTAATGCTGTAGTAAACAAACGATGACAGATAATAACTAAATTTTTTTTTCACAATAATGTTGACAGCTCATACGTCAACTAGCACAAGAACAATTTGTAACTAGCACCATCTATATGACAGGCCCGAAAATTTCCCCTCCTACTGTATGCAAGGAAGAACTTTTTTTCCACTTTGATTGAATGGAAAATATTATTTAAAATTGCTAGGGTTTTTCGAGCGAGAATCCGATTTTCCTGGAATTTGATGTAAGGAGAATAAGAACAGGAAAGGAGAAAAAGCATAACACTTATTGGTGTAGAAATTGAAAAAAGTACAAGAATAGATTAAAAATAGTTGGTAAAGAAATTGCAGAACATGTCGCCAAGTGAACAACATTTATTTTCTCTTTATATTATTGCACGGATAATTTCATTTCCGAAAAATTCACAATCAATGCTCGATAATTTCAATTCAATTCCATTTAATGCTGTGCATAGAACCCTATTCCTTCTAGCATAGAACCATATTCCTCTTTGTTCTAGTATTTTTATACACCGTCTTTATACACACTGTGCAGAGCTGAACCGACCTTTGACGTTTAGAGTTCGAAAATATTTCAATTTTGATGTTCGTGTTCGGTTCGAGTTGTTCGGGATTAAAACAATATTGTTCGAGTTCGTTCGTGTTCGATTAAATCTCAATTTTTCATGAACAACATAAATGTATTTATTTGAATTCAAGCATATAATATATAGAATCGAATTTTTGGTGTTGTGGAGCTTTTTTTTAAATTTATTTTGTGGCAATGGAAAAAGAACAAAATTCGAAAGCTCCAATTGAAGCTGTTTGTGAACAGCTCTAATATACATATCTTTTCCAAAGAACTTACAATGAATTTTGTTTGCAACATCAAATTTCGGCAAACAGATCTTGTGAATCATTATAAGGAACCTTCCGCTATCGAACTATAATGAGATCAAGGATTTTCAAACGACAGACAATTTTCCTAGAAGTTGAAGAACGCCTGAACCTCTGAAAATCGGCTTGAACGACCATCAACATCAAAAAAATGGGAAAATTTCTGGTCAAACAGCGTCGTTTTTATAACTTTTAGAGTGATCTCTTGGTTCCTTACGTAAACTATTAACACCGTTTCAAATTTTTTTAAAAGGCCCAATTCACGTTTGGTTTCAAAATCATGAAATTTGATTGGTTTTTTGAGATTCTTCTATCAAAAATATAACAAATACCGTGTTTGGCACCATGTGACTTCTGGCTATTCAATAAACACAAAAGACCACTCCGAAGACATCGTTTTAAGCCAAAGGAAGCGATTTAACGTGAATCGCTGCGTAAATTGAAGGCCATTCCTACCATCGACTACAACAACTGTTTCAAAGATTGGAAAATGAGTTGGCATAAGTAATAAGTAATCACGTGATTTTAAAATATCCCACAATGTGACACTTTCTTTCAGATCAAAACCTTTTATTTAAGTCTATCATCTTTCTAGTCGGTGACTTAAAATGTATGGAATAATATGCATTTATTTGCTTGTGCTAGATTGAATTGTGTTGAAGTAGTAGATGTCTTGATCTTCTATCATTGTTATTCCTGATAAATATTTTGGAAAAAATCAATTCGAGTAATACTTATTTTCTGTTTCATTAGGCACTACAGCATTTACCGAATATTTTCTGAAACTAAAAGTTTTTGTTACAATTCTAATTCTTCAACGATAAACGTAAAGCATGCATATGTATGTATGTATGATTGACGGCAAAACAAGTGATGAGATTAGCAAAATTCATGTATGTATATAAAACGAAAAAAGAGAATAGAAGCGTTATAACATACCAAAATAGACAACAACGATGTCGACAATGACGATATGAAAAAGTGCAACAAAAAACCTCATAAAGACTTTAGGGATTTTCAGACGTTTAGAATCATTAATCAAGTAAGAGAAAATATGCTACATCATTATTATACCCTCTTGGAAACATTTCATTGAACAAGTCATGATGGATGCAACAGTGAGATACGGGGTATATAAGCAATAAAGGCACCTAATTTTCATACAATGCACGATTTCCTCGTATTTGTTCTCTGAATTTTTTTTCCAACTTAGTGTTAAAGTAATACACATTAAATTTCGAATGTTATCTTCCCATCTAAGAGATGTAGTAAAACAATATAGTGGGCTTTATAAAGTCTGTATGTACCGTTTTCTTTTATACATTCGAAATAGCTTCAAAAAATGTCAAGAAGGCATTTCGGTGCACAAATTATATATATTGTACATCAATTGATTTCACATGTTGTTTATTTTAGTCATCTTGTTTGTCGAATGTAATATTATGTGACTTTAAACTGATTAAATTGATTTTAGAGCATTTATTTTATTTTATATGCTAGTAACGTAAAAATAGATTATGCAATGTTATCAATTAGTGTTTTTTTTTATAAGCAAAGACTTACTTCATTTTTAGAAGAAAACGAATGAATCGGAACTAAATGTCAAAATTTTAAAAATATAAAATATAAAATAGAAAATATAAAATTTTAATTTTCATTCTGAGTCAATAACTACAACTCAGTTTTAATTGATTGCAAAAATTGTCGACAGATTGAAATGATTGTTTTTTATGTTTGAATCACTGATAAAAATTATTTTTACTTGCACATATGGTGACTGCTTAATGAAGATGAAATTGACATTGGGTATTAAACATAATAATTGAAAATAGTCTTCAAACACATTAATACATTGTTGACATCAAATTGTATTCAGCATTTTCGGCACAGGCAGGTCAGCGATGATTGCCACATTGGTGATGATGCACTACAAAATACTATTGGGTCGCGTTGAAAAAGGGCAGTCAAATATAGATGGACCTGGTCGGTGGTTGTCGTAGCCGAATATGAAATTAAAATGAAATGATAATCGAAATTTATCCATACAATTCAAACAGGGAAGAAAGGTTGCAAAATAGAGTACAAATTGTTTGCGTGAGATGAATGTACAAAATAAGCGTGGAAATTTACATGTTGCCTTCATTTCGTTTCATTTAAAGCAACTGTCTTCGTCAAAATTTACTTTATTACCGCATCACACTATCGTTTAGAGCAAAAAAAGATTGGCGGCTCACAATAATGCAATAGTACAGCTACAGCTTATATACACTACCACTGAGCAAATATAAAATTTTAAAAAAAAACCAACAATTGAAACTCTGAACGATATGTTGAACGCAATGCTTGTTGCTCTAGTGGTTTCTATTTGAATTTAAATTTGGAAATACCGAATGGCTCATGTATAGGTTCGTTCGATATAATTTGTACGTCTGTTAGTATTTGCTCATAGTTGATTGGAATTGGAATATGCATGGCTGTGGCTTAGGCGAAAATGAAGCAAACGTTTTTCACGTTGTGTACATGAGAAATTGACCAAAGTGACCACGAATCACTGCACAACACACATAAAATGCAAACGCATTCAAAATTCATGCATTAATGATGGTAAAGGGAAATAGTTCATATTTGCTAGAAGTTTGCTGCTTCGTAACACTGATTTCCAAATCTACAAATTTATACGAATAAGCAAACATTCGAAAAGCATAAAAAGCACATACATACAAATCGGTTATATAATTAATGGAAATATTAATTTTCGTCATGATGTGTTTTGCAGCGTTCACAATCAAATGCCAGCCATGTTTTATTGAGAGCAGTTGAACCAAACATATCGGGAAAATTTAGCTGCGAGGTTTCAGCTGATTCTCCTAGGTAAGTGAAAGTGAAATGATTTGAATTGAATTAAAGTGCCATGAAATTTACATTCAGTGACTTAAATATTTCGTCTTTGCTTTTAGCTTTCATACGGAAATACAGTCAGCTGAAATGGAAATAGTTGGTATGAGAATAAAAAAATTGATTTATTTTCATTTTATTGTTATTATAATAAGCGAAATTCTTCAATAAAAACAAAATATTCTTAGATTTGCCTAAGCAGCTTCCAGTTATAACAGGAATTCAACCAAAATACCGAAACGGGATGAGAATCCGAGGCAACTGTACTTCTTTTAATTCGAAACCAGTCGCAAATTTGACGTTTATGATTAATGATGCGCCGGTAGGTATATTATTAAAAACAAAACCAAAATAATTTATAATTATATTTTTCTTTTTCATCCATTTTTGAACATTTTTCTATATTAGCTAGTGATTTTCGAAAATTCACGTAGTGATAAAAAGTGAAGAAAATTTGCAGCAAACAATAATTTGCTAATTTTTTTGGAAACGCTTGCATTCAAGTGTGATTTGGGTCAATGAATTGATAAAGTAACCATGTCAATCAAATATCCAAATAATACATGCATGTTTTGTAAAGTTCATAGAAACATGACACAATTTACATGTGTTTGCGATGATTTCTGTCGTAAAATGTATTATTTCACCTCTTTATGCGATTGAATTGAAGTTTTGGTCAAAAGTTCAACTGCGTATATCGCATACTCTAGCACTAACACTAACACTTTCAGCAGTAACCAAACAGCATTATGTGAATACTGCACTGAGATAATATTTGTGGTTGCACAAGTCGTCATTATCTATTAGTGTATACTTTGGGAACAAGTATTCACATGTTGTAAAGGAAATTTGAGCGGACGGGAATAGATTTACGTTGTTTTGAGTCCAAATCGACCACAGATTCGAATGACTCATCATCTTTTCATAAAAGATACTAATTTTCTACAGGACCATCATTGTCACATATCAACAAAACAATTACTATGCAATTTATTATGTGGTTTTCGATTAGTCCATATTCCGAGCACAGCAATTGAATTTTATGCTAATGTTGCACGTACTGAAACATACACTATTATACAATATGCTGAGCTTAGTGCTTTCACATTGCAGCGCATGACCGCACATTTTATTTATTTGAATAGAAAACGTATTTTGTCGACTATTTCCCCTTTCTACTTTTGACCAAGTAACAAATGATAATAATTATTTCAACACTTGATTTGTCCTTTCTCACCCTTTATTCTATGCAAAAAAAATGTCATACGATGAATTATTTTTCATAATATGATTCGAAGTATGTAAAGCACATGGTAATGAAAATACACAAAGGTCTTTTTACATTTCCGTACACACAATTATGTGTGCGTAAAGTATTGCATTTGGTAAACATTTCAATACACCGCAAAAACATGATTTCGTCATGTTTTGAACATCGGAGAAGATTTGTTAACACGATAGCTCACTTCCAACCAGCCCAAAAAAAAAAAATCTGATGATGCAGAATTGTTAGGATAGTTCTGGAATAGAAACAATTAGATTTTCAGCCATGTATGATGATCACCAGTGGATCCGTTAAATGGACGATTGTTGAGTGTGAATGATGATTTTTGTATGAAAAGTGTCCAACATAGGCATTTCACGGCCATTTCCATTTTCGCCAAAGGAAAGTCAGATTTTTTGGCACAAAAAATATAGGTCCCCGAACATTGGAAAGTCAGTTCCCGAGATGGGTTTCTTGGTGAAAAATGTCACTTTTATATGAGATAGTACCAAAAATAAACATTTTTCGGCATTTTTACCCGAGGAAACTCATATTTTTTTACGAAAACAATATATAGATTCCGAGTATTGAAGAGGTCCCATGGATTTTTTGGTCCTCAGATGGGATTTTTTGTGCGTAAAAATGTCATTTTATGAGGAGAGTTTTACATTGTATCGAACTTGAATTCATTTTTACTGTGTGGTATTAATATGGGATTCTTTGATTCAAAATGTCCAAACGTGGCACTTGTATTAGAGAAGACACATAACATAACATGAAAAAAAAATTATGTTAAATGAATGTTTTCAACGAAATACCCAATTCACTCAATTTATGGTGATTTTCTGATATTCTGGTATAATTGTCATATTTCAAAAAGTAATTGTATTGTCATTAAAGTATTCACGTTATTTTTTTATTATTCATAACGTCAATTGAATTCAATTCCTAAAGGTTGAGGTTAGGTATTTTGTCACAAAAGTTATTTTCTCGGCGTAGAAGCTAACAAAGTCATTTCATATCATATTTTTTTCACCAAAATATTATTTTAGCGATATTATTCTCAATTTACTTCTTTGATTCTTCAGGTTTAATATTTTTGGACACACTGAATTGTACATACACCAAACGACAAATCGTATCTTTTTGCCGTTTCCGTTTGTATAGTCGGTTCACATTGATAAATCGCATAGGTGACGTCAATGTCTTGAAATCAAAGCTCTTCAAATGTAAAAACATACAAGGAATGCGACATTGACTGATCTAAGATACATGGTCCAATTAAAAAGATGGAAACAAAAAACATCACTTTAAATTAGACCACTTATTTGTTTATGTGTTTAAGTAAATAAAGTAATTGAAAATGTATATGTATATTTCACAAATATAATTTTAATTCATTGAATAATTCGAATTTCCCTCACTATTGTTAGGTCTCCATTTTAACGTTATTAGATGGCATACATTATGAATCATACTGTCAAAACTCTTCACGCACGGTCTGGTTGGTCACAACCAAATCACTTTTCATTGCTTTTGTTGCAGCTTCATTGAAATTCATAATATTAGTTTGACATTCAGAGAAAACATCAGACGTTAAATTTTGCTGGAGTTCGAAAACGTTCGCTGTAATATATTGTGAGTATCGATATCTTTACGCCGGTTGCGTTAGTTTATTCGACGCATGCATACATTCTCATTTGATTTTTCACACAGCACAGCTGTGCTGTAGCTATTGTTCCAGCAAAATTTAACGTCTGGAAAACATACATTTTCACTGTCGCCGAAACAAAATATATGAACACACAGAATTTATTATTCTTAAATTAAGAAAATATTTTCTTAAATAAGACAATATTGGAATTATTTTTCATAATTGAAGACAGAAAAAGTCTTAAATAATGAATTTTTATTCTCATCATAATCATAAAATCGGATAAAATTATACGACAAACCGGATATTTTCCTATTTTAAACGGTACGAGATAACTTTTACCCGAATTTAATGTCTGTGTATTATTCGATGTCAAAAACATTATGAAATACATTATTGAAGAAAAAAATTAGAAATAAAATGCCTAACGTTCAAATTTCATTTATGTAAATGTGTATATTCTCTTAATTCGGAAAATTAAAAACAAAGCTAAATGTAAAATAAAAAAAAAGAAATGTTGTGGACACCATTGCCGAAAAGTACGTCTTACATCGGTAAGACTTTCTATTTTTTTCAAGATTCATTGTTCAATATAGTGTATGCGTGTGTTTGTGTATATGTATTTCATTCAATCAAAGTCGAAATTCTCGATATTGAAAGAATATGTTTCACTAGTATATAACAAACAACAGTAAATACATAGCTCCGAACATGAAACATGATTCTCCTAAGTCTTCTTCACATTCGAATAAAATGAAAAATGATAGAGCAAAAGAATGTAAACCGATATATGTTTCCCTATAATGTGTTGTATATGTGGATTCGTTCATCTATTTGTCGCGTAATCCGTTCCATTTTCGAGAAACAATTTTAATTGAATAGTCAAGTTGATGGAAAATCGTTTTTGTGTGTTCAATTACGATGTGCCAAGCGTAAGAGCGACAACAACTGTACTCGTGATTCCAGTGCCATTATTAACAAACAAGAGAAAGTATAAAGGGCAAAATTGAAAAAGATCCAAATAAAGAAAAATTAGAGCATCACCGACGCTGACAGTCATTGTAAATTGAAATCTAGCAGCTGTTGAGTTGCGAATCTAAAATATCTTAACATTTAATTTTGGGACATTTTATATGAATAAGTTAAGGAATATACGGCTTTGTTTGCTTCTCGCATGCCAACTTCAGATAGCATTTCAAACGAACTTTTAAATACGTCAATCAAAAAATAATTTACGTGTCGCATGGATACGTTTCTTCTACCATGTATTAAAAAACATGCGCATGAGAACATATGTAATATTTGTAATTCATGGAATTTGGATACCTTTGGTTACTACTTTTTCATGCAGTTTTATTGCCATTTAGCTGTATTCATGAAATATGCATACTGAACCAATTTGGAAACCACTGTCTGAATAGTAATAGCAATCAGTTCTTATTCAACACTTCATGGTTCAAAAGACTTTTTGACACAAAGCATTTGAAATGAGGACAATGAAGCACCAAAGTGATAAGAAGTGTTGCAAATGAAATTGGATTCTAAGTGGCAATATCGACGAAGCAAAACAAGAGTATAGACTAACTTAAAATCTCGAAAAAGCAGCCGATTGAATTCATTTGCACAAAAAATACGAGTAGATTTATATTTGACTTGTGTGCGGTTTGAAAAGAATGCTATTCATTCATTTTATATTCTTTCTGTAACGACTGTGTGCATCCCAAAAAAAAAAAATGATTGAATTTTGTTCAAAAATGCATCATTTTATGTTTGATTCGACATTCGTTTCCATCATTTTCATTCAAATAACTCAGCTCGAAACACAAATTTGTTTTTTGACGGAAAAAAATTACTACAATGTAGCTTACAGAAATTTATGACTTCAAACTTTAACTCTTTAACTATAGACGATTGAACATTTTCTCTTCCAATTAGTTTTAATTTAGAATGCGTAAGAATTTCAAACTGTTAGTATTTAAAATGGCAGTTAATAAAGTTTTTGATCTAAATATACTCTGAATTTTGTGACAAGACTATATTTAGCTCTATTTTTAAAAAAATCCCTTGCGTCGATTATCATTTTTTTTTCTGCTCGATTCCAATCTTCCATTTAACAAATGTACACACATAGAAGTAACTGTCAGTGTTTATGTATTAGTGATTCTTATTTGTGAATCTGAAACAGAATTCTTTTCACCACTACAAAAATTCTTTTTCGTGAAAACGAATTTTGGTTATGTTGTGTCAAATATATATGGGTGACAGTTCAGATATAAAATTACGTGCTGATTTTTTACACAACATAGCCAAAATTCGTTTTCACGAAAAAGAATTTTTGTAGTGGTGAAAAGAATTCTGTTTCAGATTCACAAATAAGAATCACTAATACATAAACACTGACACTTATTTCTATGTGTGTAGCGTTTTCAAAATGAGGCTTATTGAATTTTAGATAACGTTTTGCAAAGAAACATACAACATTTTCAAGCACTGATACAATAATATACATACCCCAATATTAAAACAGTGGCGGCCAACTTTGGAACCTCTGAATTTTCTTTTTTTTTTTTCAAAAATTGGAAAGTATTTCAAGATTCATAAACCGCAGAAAAATATGTCCAGTATCAGCTAGAGATGAACGGATACGTTTTGAACAAAGCAAAAATATCTTTCTGATTGGTTGTCATTAATACAAGGGTCTATCTTGGATTCAACATTTATCGTATTTTTAATTCTGGAACACTGTAATAAAAAAATGTTAATTATGTCTTAAAATTAAATCATTGTCGGTAAATTACTAATATTAAACTTAAATTACTCAATTACTAATTCGTCATCGACCCATTATTCGATTATTACCCATCATGGTTTTGGTGTTCATGGTATTAGCAGGTCGCCTCCGAGTATTGTATTGCGTTTCGTTCGCAATTTGTCTGGTAGTGATCATGCTTACGAAAAAACCATGGAGTGCGTGCAACATTCGAATCTCATTCGAATGTACACTAAAATTGGTTCAAAAATAAACTATGTTGCCTTTGCTATACATTTAAAATACATTGCGCTCAGCTTGGTTCATAGATGCCGTTAAGTGTTCAAAATTATTTTGCAGGCAATGTATGGAAAAAACCATAGAACTAAAATTATTAAACGATTTCAACAGGAGACCTTTCTTAATTTGTGGAATAATTCACTCGTTCATCCATTCTGGCAAGCCGAATTATTTGGCAGACATATTCATAAAATATAAAAGCAATACTACCAGGATTTGATACTATTACTCTTAAAATCAAATATGTAATAACTAATAGAGATGACGTATTATTAGTGCTTTGTTCATGCAAGTTATGGAATTCCATATTAGAAATATCGAGACACAAATGAAATTTTCAAATAGCAATCAGATAATTAATTAATGTTAATACCCATTATTAATAAAAAAACAATTCAGTATTAAACGTATGTCATTACTAATTTGAGCTTGTTCCAGCATCAGAAATTATTTTTAACACGTTGTAATGATGAATTTTGAATAAATACAAAAAGTGTAAAATACTTATTATTTTTCATGAATCGATCTACGATTTTCTTGTAGAAAAAATTTATAAAGGATAATTTCGAATCCTACAGATAATATGAAATTTATTATTATTATTGTCAATTAAATTTCTTCTTATCTATGATTTCAGGTTCCTTCGAATTCCATTCGGCTCCATGTGCCAATAAAAAACATTACAAATAACCTTGAAACGACAATACTGGAAATTAATCTGCAAGTCACACATAACGTTTTCAACATCTCTCGAGGGCGTCTAAAGGTTAGGAAAATTGAAATCTCAATATATAATAATAATAATCTCTTCAACTGACATGTTGAATTCTTTGGAAAAACATTATAAGTTAGTGTAATTGTTTTTTGAATGAGTGTCGAATATGTTTCAGTAGAATATATATCCTTTCATATGATGATCACACCCCTTTTGCAGTAGCTACGAAAATTTAATGCCATTTGGATTTAATCAATTTAAGGTTCTATCAAATTTCACTCTTTTCTAACAGCAAAAATGGTTAGATTTTTTTCACGAATAAAAATTAAAGATAAATAACCCTAAGTGCTTATTCACTAATTATTCATTGATTATGCTTGTAATGTCAAACACGTGCAATGAAATAATGAAAAAAAAAACATTGAGAAACTGTTTTGTCATTGTGATTTTGATAAACCCAAAGCATATAATATTTCATTGGAGTATGAAGTAGAAAGATATGGCAAATACTAAAATTTTAGGTTATTTACAAATTTATTTATGCTTTCGGCTTTGACAGAAGTTTTCGGACAAAAGTGAATTTAGTTTTGAAATGAACTATTTCGGGTTGAAACGTACGTCACAAAAATATATTTATATTTATATTAAAAGATAAGAGCTACTGCAAGTGATTATAATAAACGAACACGTTCAAAACGTCTTTCTAGAAGACTTGGCTATACGCGAATAAACCCTACTACGTGTTTTTGAAATGATGATATATCATTTTGCTGCACTCATCTGTCACAAACAAATACGAAAAGCACTTCGATTTTCAACGTATATAATAAATAACAAAATAGTTTTGTAGGGATCATGTTTGCATAAAAAAGCATAAAGCTTAATAGAAATTGTGATTATAATAAATAGCAAATTGTTGAAATAAATGTGTGGTATTTGAATATGACATAGCAATGAATTTTTACAAAAATGGTCCCAAATAGGCAAGCATGTGCAGCATTTTTAGGAAATTTAATTTATTTCGAACAAAATTTTACTAAAGTTAAAGAAATGGTATCGACATCTTTGGGTTCAAGATGTACAATATTTTAAGAACTATTACAAATATTATATTTAATTATAATTTTAATGCATTTCATAAATATTTTGCAATAAGCTGAGTGTTTTTGTATGGAACAAAGATGTGAATAAGACTAAAGTCATGTGCGATGATCTGAAAGCACGTCCCAATTTTTGAAATTACTTTAGTCCTTTTCAAGCTTCCCGACTTTCATTCATTTCAACCAACTACCATGTACCATTATCAAAATATCGAAAAATGGCAAGCTATTGTTGTATTCAAGAGCTGCAAGGGTATAAGAGATGAAATTGCAATTTATCGGTTGAGAAACGTGTACAACGTGTTGTGTATTGGACACACTATGTTGTGCGTTCTGTCAATAGGAAAATGATTTCGTTTAAATCAATTTCAATTAGGGGCTATTACTGATTCTGTTGAGATAATCATCTTCATCTCCACCCATTTGAAAATGTCTTTGTGTGAATAAGAAATTGATTGAAATTGCAGGGAGAAGAAAAAAACCAAAACAAATAAAAATTTGGTTGATAGAATCATAGAAAATTGGCTAAAAATCTCACCAATAATATTTCCTAATATTCAGTTCATTCACAATGATTTTAAATACCGAAAAATGGTTCGCATGGTAAATAAAACAATCATACAAGTTGCCGTTGGTAAATGAAATCCATTAATAAAAAATAGTGTTGTATATGAATATTGAATGTTTTGATACAATTGCATGCTAAAAGGCTGAAAAACAATTGCATGCTAAAAGGCTGGGCACAATTCTTAATATTCACGAATAACTTGTAAATAACATTACCCAAGATAGAATTTCAACAATTTCTCTATGAATTGACCCAAGTTGATTTATAGATATAGGAATAACCACATTTTTGCTTGTCATTTGACTTAAATTGTTCCCTGTTTTGTTGATACGGGTGCAACAATTTTCATTACTTTTTCATAATGCGACGCACATATTTCAGTTTCAAACATACTCATTGTTGCAACTCTCAAACATTTATAATATTTATTACGCTACCGTTCTAACCTATACCATCCCCTCTTTTACAATGCAAGACTCGAGTTTGCGTGTTATATATATTTCATCGATATTCTACAGCTAGCATTAGCTTTCATCCATAAAAGCTGAACTGTGTTTTAGGTATAATATATCTGATGAAGACATATTACTCCTTTTTGTGTTATGTATTTACACATTTCATATGTGACCAGAATACACACAATTTAACATTACTGAGTATGAAGATGTCTTCAACACGTTTTTATAACAAAAACCATACTTCCTATGTAGTGTATCCTATGAAATAAATAAATATACAATGCACTTGCATTTTCCTTTATCTCAAGACGCAACATATTGTGCACAAAGATTACTGCAAATGAATGTATCCAAAACCGCAATAAACGCAACATTCTACAATTCACTATGTGAGGTATATGACACGTTAAAACGATAGTTAAATTTTATGTGTTTATGATTCGTACTCGTATTCGTATACCTATTCCATGTCTTACTTTGTACAACATACTACTTTGCTTCAATACTAAAACTCACGATGAAAATATTTAGGGCATCCGAATTTGAATTCATTCCATTGAGTAAATTATGGGAGATTGTGCTTGAAGAACTTGACAAACTGATCCGTTGAACTTTTCGAACCGCAGTTTTTACATAAATTTCAAATGGTTGTGAAACTGGGCAAGAAAGAACCGTTGCACAACGGAAACAACGAAAACCAATTGAAACTCACATAAAAGAGGATATCAACCGAAAAACACACATGCGATTATATTTAATGCAGTTCATCTGAATGCGACAATTTTCACTGTCAGCAAACGAGAAAAGTTTAATTAATTGCTTATTATTACTATTTCTAGAAATTGCTACAGTTAGCTATTCTTCAGCTCACCTTTTTCATACATTTGTTTGACTTTCATACCAAATTTCACATTCTAAAGATTCGTACATTTCCACAATCAAATGCCACGTGCTAAACATTTTCTGAATTAAATTGAAGATAGTATGTATACATATATATATATGAATGAGATGAATGCAGACAAATTTCAATTCACAGTTTCGTGGCTCGAAAAATCAAATAAAAAGTTTTTCATCCAAATGGGAAATGGTAAATCTTGTGCTTTTGATTA
Source organism: Resseliella maxima (assembly GCA_029041755.1). Classification (NCBI taxonomy): domain Eukaryota; kingdom Metazoa; phylum Arthropoda; class Insecta; order Diptera; family Cecidomyiidae; genus Resseliella; species Resseliella maxima. The sequence continues at coordinate 116,214 of JAQOWM010000014.1, forward strand.
AAAACATACACATACACACCCGCACACTCATTCACTTAAATGAAGTCAAATGCTAAATGGAAATCAGTGCTGACATCAGCAGCTCACAAAATATACATATACATCTGAAAAACTTTATCTTATGTTCACTTTTGAAATGTTATGTTTATAATTTTTACTTCATTTTATGATGCATTCCACAACATTTTATGAATATTTTTTTCACAGATGTTAGAGAAATTGCATAAATAGTGTATTAAATTATGCTTAACGGTATTCGTTCTGAATCAATCACATAATTTTGACACGTTGAATCAAACGACATAGCATTGTGCTTCAACTTTAACTTTGATTTTGTATATTTTAGACCAAGATATTTTAAAATTATCATTATCAGCTAGAAAATCATATTCACATGAAAAACAATTGTGTTAGCACTTGAGATTGTACACTTAGTAATTTAACTGAAGAAGGTCAGGTTTATCCCTGTTAAGATAAAACTCTAAATAAAAATATTGATAATAATTATTATAATCAGTAGGACAATGTGGTGTTGGAAATTTTCGGCATATTACAGTGAGATTCTAGATTTAAATATAGATGGGGCAATTTGTCATACGCTGTTGTGAACAAACATGTCAAAATGATAAAAACAAGAATAAAAAGCATCAATTCTGCTTTGATCCAATCAATCTCAGCACCGATTTTAGATGGCTCTGATGGTCAAATGTTCCCAAAACTCTTACAATTATTTATATAGAACATGTTAAGCCAGTGATAATATTAAGTTGCCAGGATGCAGCTGCCCTAAAGACAGAATTTAAATTATGATTAGAAAATTAATATTATATTATTAATTAATATTATATTATTAATTAATATTATATTATTAATTAATATTATATTATTAATTAATATTATATTAATCGAAAATTACTTTGAAAAAGCTGCTAATTTTAAGACGATGTTTCAAATATGTTGTGTAAGCTATAAGAGATCATGATGTATTTCTCAAATTTCAAACTCAATTGAGTTGTATTTAAATACACCAAAGAATGTCGGTTGAAGTGCTTTGGAAAAATGTTCAGTCTTTCGCACACACCGCTGTGTGTGAAAAAGTATTTTATTTATAAATTATAATCAAAAATTTGTTTGTTGAAGTAGATATTGATTATTTGTCATTTATAGTTGAAATGTTTAGCTAAAATTCATGATATATACGAAGAATCTGCTGAACGATTAATAGAAGAAGACTCAACGAATGCTAATGTGATGGAAAGGAATACATCAGCCGAAAATATGAAATCGTTTTCATCATTTGAAAACTTACAAAACGGGGAAAATAGCAGCAATGGCCAGTATTTAACAGGACAAACAAGTGGTAAGTATTATTCCATACTTATTTCTTAAAATGAATTTACGGTGAATTCTGCTCATCGTCTGCGTAACGAATAAATAACAATTTCAAAAAGCACGTTTATTTCATTCAGAAAGCAATTCAACACAACATTCAACACAATAAATTCGAATAAATGTGAGTTGCACATATATGCGCGGCACCATGCTACAAGTCATGAACGCAAACAAAAACAATTCGCAAGAAAAATGACTTTCTGAGCTTTTATTCGTACTCACTATTAATACTGTTTTTGGTTTTGTTGGTAAATTTGATTCAATGCCTGCCCTTAGCTTCGGGAACCCGATGAAGAATAAGAAACGGGGTGTTGAAAGCAAAACTTATTACCACTATACGCCGACTGTTCGTTTTTAACACACATGCAAGTGAATTGTATACATTTATCGTGCGAATACGATATGTACATACATGAATGTTGCAACGACTAAATTTATTCGCTGTCATTTGTTAAATTTGCCATTGCCAACGTTTGGGATATTATTTCATTATTGTGTGTATACTTCGCTTTACACCGTAACTAAGTTGGCCGAAGAAAATATATAAAAAAGAACAATTTAATTTTGGTTTCTTTGTTGTGGCAAAGAAGAACGAAGCGAATCATATAAACATTAAATCGTTTGATTGAATGCGCCATATGAACGCCAAACATCACACAAATAAGAAACCATTGAACCATTGAACAATGCGAAAATCAAATAAGTTGCGACAACTTACGAAAAAGGAATTTCTACTATAATTTATCTAGTTCCTTCCCGAAATTTGTCTTCAATTGCAACGAAGGAAATGCTCCATCGCTCCAACAGTCTTATTATAAAAAGTCAAGCATTAGATCGATGCTTACTTTTTTTGTATTTGGATAGATGCCCAAATCATATAAATTTCAAATAATATCATGAATAAGGCATTGAAAAATTGATCATTTGAGAGCACGTGTTATGAAGAATTTGATACCTTTTATGTATGTTTCCAAAATTTCAAAGGTGCTTTATATTTTTCAAAATTCTTTTAATTCATATCAATAAAACATGATTATCAAAAATAAAAGGTCTCACTTGAAAAAATACTTGTTGCTTGCCAAAGTAGGATATTTTATTCTTGAGTGTACGGTCTTTTTTAAAAATTATAATTATTGAAAACCTCAATTATAATTATTAAAACCTCAATAAATGTTATTAAATTATTTAAGTAAAATGACGAAACAATTCATCAGATTTCTTTTAAATACCTCCTTTTCCTTTTTCTTACTGCTTCTGGCACAAGTTTCTAGAGATGTTTGCTTCTTTGATTTTAGTAGAATGAAATAATCGAATCATACATAAATATCATAACTGCAGTAGCATTGTGTTCACCGATAAGTTATCTTTCTAACAAAAAACAACATTGGACGTTACACAATGTAACAAAGCAATGCTCCAAACCCCTATTCATGTTCTCCTAAAATCAAAATATATGTAAACATGAATTGAACAAAAAATAATTTTATTTTTTAAATTTGTTTCATTATTCCAAAATGAATCTTTGAAAGTGCTTTGAAGAAAGGCCATAAATACGATACACTTCATAAAATGAAGCAGATAATTCTCGACAAAATACAATTAGGTATGACGATTAAAAAAATATGTATCAGATTTGAAACTCTATTGAAACGAAGGAAATCCTAGCTTTCGAAATAAAACCATTATTGTAATCTATCTCAATGGATATTTTTACATGGAATTTTAGTCCTTATTGAAATATTACGCTAATCAACACATCTGTAGGCCAACATGAAATGTAACAGAAGAACATGGAACTAAAACTATAACTAAACTTTAACACAATACATAGAGAAATAGTGGAACATAAACGAAAAACTTTTTCCATGTTTAAGCGAATTGGTCAAACGGAAAGTAGCAATAAATTGTTTTCGATTTATTTTCTGACCGTTTGGATTTATACAAAACTTTCCCTTCAGTTATTCAGTTTCAATTCAATCCTAGTTTTTTTTCCATCTGTTATGTAACCTAATGTTTTTCCATCATTTGCTGGACATTTTGTTAACCACCATCACGTTTGTAAAAATTATACTTTTTCTCGAAGTAGTTTCCTATATTTTATCTAACTATACTTCCAAAAACAATATATATGTAAAAAATAAAAACTACTATATAAAAATTACCTTTACTCTTTTCTGGTATTAATGCTGCTCAATTCTATAACAAAGTTGGCAAACTCAAGAAATCCCAATAAACATAGTGAGTGTGGTAGAAAAAACAGTGACACAATAACATCGGTGATCGGATGTGAACTTTTTCCACTTTTTCTGAATGTTAGTTTTTTTTCATCCTAGAATAATTTTCATGCTTATCTTTTCTCAATAAACTCACCTGTCAGAGTCCGAAAATAAAAAAATGTAAAAAAGTTTTTCACGATAAATGGATACCAAAACATTAGATTTTCTTTTTTCACGATTGATATAAATACAATATTGCCTCTATTTTATCTTAGAATTTTCCACTTTTTCGTACCAATATCCTTGCGATTTGCGAAACTGGGACACAAATACAACTCTTTTACAATATTTGTCCAATAAAACACATTTTCTGTAATTTTTGAATCGTTGGGGTGAAAAAGACATCCCACAAATGTTGCAAATGAAAGTGAACATAATCGCTTCATTTAATGAATTTTATATCGAAACAGAAGAACAATATTTTACGAGCCAATTATATTTGAATAGATAGATCAAATAGACGTCTAAAAATAGACGTTTTAAAAACGACGATGTTAAGATGTGAGATGCTCCGTTGGAATACACGACACACGCTTTGTCGCAATCATCTTTTTTTAATAATTCCCAAACTATTACTCGATTTCAATTCCCAAACTATTACTCGAATTATAAAAAAGGAGATCGAAAATAAATTAACAAATTAAGTCATGACTTACAATTGAAGGTTCGAATGAAAATGTGGAGTTTTGAATTTTCACATTAAAGTCAATACACCCTTGAAAGCTTATGGAAATTACAATCATTTAATCAAAATTTTATTTCTATTATTATTATATTAGTTTATTCAAATTCACAATATATAACAGTTACATCCATTTTGATTCATTGATCTTTGACATGGTTGGTATGTCAAGAAAGTAGCGCGTATTTTTATTGTAAAATAATAGATTAGAATAAATACACTTAATATGTATTATACCTATTTCATAAAAAAGTATCTTTTCGAAAAACTAAAATTGAACATTATAATTGGTCAAGTTGGCAACGCATGATGTAAAGCTACACAGAGTATCACAGTATTGTGATTATTGCACACCAATACACACAAATACGAAGAAAGATCCGATACTTCCGTGTGTAGTCAGCGTTTAAGTGTATTTTGGAATTCTTTGTTTACATTATTATTTGTTATATTTTGAACATTCAATGTGTCATTCAATGTAACACGATAAATTTCATTTCTTCTTCGTGTCATAAATGTTACCAAATGGTATGCGCAAAAATTAACCATGTTTGTGTATTTTTCATGTTTTATTAACATTTTGTTCAGATTTGAGAAATCTGATTTAATACTTAAAAAGGAATGATAAATGAGGCCGTCGTTTAAAGCAACATACTAGAGGCGATTTCTTAAGCCATCATACACATTTTCGAAGGAATCTTGTTTGTTTTTAAAATTCACCCACTTGTTCACATCAAATTTCTTTCGATAATGTCCAATAATAACAAAAATACTGAAACAAAACGTCCAACCGTAGTAGTCATTAAAACCGCAATTTGAGCAATTGAATCGCCATGATCATGGTAAAGTGAAAGGATTCTCCTTTTTTGTGAATCTGTTAATTTGGCGTTCCTATTAAGTCGAATCATTTTAATGTTATTGAAAAAAAAGTGTTTCAATGAACGAATAGAACAACAATGAAGAAAATGTTGTGTTCGCGCGACACCCGCTATGATCCCTACACATAGAACACACAAAACAATGTCAATTGCATAGGTTTGTGTGAGTAAACGTATTAAAACATAAATCAATGCAAAATGTTTGATGCGTAAATAAAAATCTATCCAGCAAAGATAGTCTGTATTCGTATTTGTAAATACTTAAGTGAGCTAGATTCCGTTATGACATTTTGTGATTTTAAACAATGCTGTTAATTTGGATACTTTTTTATGAAATAGATAATACATTGATTGAGTTAAATGCGTTCGATTTCCATTGCGGAAAAGTGTAACTTCCGAATGTGAACCATTCATTTTTGTAGCATTTTAAAACCCACAGTTTGCTAATGTGTGAAGAACATTAGAAAACTTTAACGCTAAATAACTCTGATTGACCTGAGAGCGATGGAGTTCCAGTACATAATAAAACTTGAAGTATCATGCATTGGATGAAGTACAAGAAAAGATACTTGGATTCTATAAAGTTATGTGTTAACATCATATTTCATATTAATAGAGACGCTCTTTCACTATGTGTCTCGATTAGATCGCCTGTGCTTTTTTGCTTTTCAAATTCTTTTTCAAACAATCTATTCACTTTTCTCAAATGCACACATATTACTCGCGGCGTACAGACGTACTGTATGTATAAATTACCATTTCATGTTGTCGCTGAAATGGGAAGTCGCCTTAGAAGTGAATAAATGATGAAGATACGAATTTCTGCATCATGGATTGCTAGTGGCACGATAAACTATCCATTCATTTTAAACTTAGTGTACGATATAATTTACTGTAAATATACCACAAGCTTTATGCTTAAACGCTTAACCTCATTCATTCAATTGCTGTCACTTTTGAAGAAAAATGAGAAATCTTCGCGTCGACTCGGTGTAGTTCCCACAATAAATTTGACTAAAATAAAATAAAAAATTTACGATAATTCAAAATTAAAAATGTAACGTATCTATCTATAAATATATATAAACTAACCAATTTGGTGACCCACAATTCGACAAATGGGTGAAATTCAGGTGTAGTCCAAAATATGAAACAAAGATACAGAAGATGGAACAAAATTCATATCAATATAGACTATTTTGCAAAAAGCAAAACATTTGAATCTATTATACTTACAGGATACTTTTACAGAGGCACTAAATCAGAACTATTAAAATCAAAAAAATCTAAATGAAATGCTGAGTGTTGCTATATCTCAAGCACGTATGTATGTATTGAAACCATCGAAGTGTATTTCGATTTATGAATTTCGTCGAAATTGAGATGGTGTGTATCCATGAATAGCTCAAACCGACCTACGAAACAAGACATATATAAAACTATATTCATTGGTTCATACTAAAACAATTTCATTTGTTAATCAAACATACCTTTGTATAAAATGCATTTTGCCGCAGATATATTCGGATGCTAAACAGTTTTCAGTATATTTGGCTAGGGGGTAGACACTGGTCAAAAATAAACAATCCAATACAAAATTAAGAATCTAACAAATCACATGTAATCTCACTATAAATTAAAAATCCAATGTAAAATTTGATTACATTGGCCAATGTAGAAGAGCAGTTAATATTCGTTTTGGCGAACATTATACACCATTGCATCGGGGTGAAATGGGTAAATCTACAGCAGCAGATCATTTCATTAAAAACAAACACAAACTTGCCGGTTTTCGATTGTTGAAACAAGTGACAAATCAAAGACAATTAAATGCAATGGAAAACTTGTACATTCATAAAACAAGAAATAACAGCATGAACATACAGAATACAGGGTTTCAATCAACACTATTCGAGTTAACATCGAATCTTGAAACAGCTGATATTTTTGAACTAGATTTGTAACGCATGTTTTCGTCCCGGTGTCTTTCACATATCCATTGTTTTTTCGTTCGTTTATTCGTTTTTTCATTGAATATATTCTGACTGTTTCAAGTAATTACATTTTAATATTAGTAACCACTTGACACAAAATTGCAAATGTAAATCAGTTCTATTGAATGCCTGAAGATGAGCACACAGATGCTCGAAAACGTTCGCAATTTTAAATAAATTGTTATTTTGTACCATAATAAGAAGTTATTTTAATTATTTCATTATATGAAAGAATCTTACAAATATTGTGAATCTTACGAATCACATGAACACAAGCGTACGCTGTTATGCGAGAAGATAACAAAAGAGAATCAAAAACAATAATCGAACATCTCTGTGTGAGTATTTTGTATATACAACAATTCACTCTTCACTGTAAAATGTATATACTTGTATTTGTAGTTTACGTAACGGTTCTATTTGGCGCTCATACACTAGTCAATCTAATATACATTGTCTCTGTGTAAAGGCTTGCAAATCATAAATTCGTACGAATCTGCGAATCATTACGAATCCGAGAATCTATAAGAATCATGCGAATCAATCTTCAAAACGTGAATTGATTCTCGTGTGTCTACCCTCTAGATATTTGGTCCAATCCAGGCCATCCGTAGCGCATAACAAAAACAACATTTTTCAATTCAGTTTGTTCAATTCCATTGTTATGATTTTCAATGGAATTGAATGCACTCATCACTGAGATGTAAGAAGAATTTAGAATTATACAGTCTGTTTTGAAAAAAACAACGTGAATTGTCAATGAATACATTGAAATTATATTTAAGAATATATTTTGCAATAGATGGCGTTAGCATTTTGAGTGAATTGGTCTATGCGCTAGGGATGATCCAGGCAGACCGACATACATAAATCAGTTTGTGCAGACCGTTCCGAATAATCATCCGCTTCTTCGGCAGTCAGATGGGTTAGATTCAATATATCATAAGCATTTCCCTCATCGATTTCTTCATTTGGTCCATTGATTGGTCGCCAGTTTTTCCGGTACACTTTGACACCAACCGAAATAATTATCCACGCGACTTTGGGATGGCGCCACGATATTACTCGGAACCCGAAAGCTCCAGCGCACTACTAGGTCGCAAACACAGTTTAGTTTGCATTAATTTGTTTTGTTCAATGATTTGATGAATCTTTCCGTGAAATATATGAAAAACTCGCGCTTTTGCCTATATTTTTTGATTTGATTCGTAAGATTTGTGCTGACTCGTAAGTTAGATAAGCCCCTTGTTTACAACCGTAGCGCGTTTGAAATCTGGGGAGTAAACATGATTCAAGAGGTGGGCAATGCCATGCAAATATTATAAGGCGCGTAGGCTACGTATAAGGCTACGTTATGTAATTTTCATAGCGTAAGATATGAAAATTACATAACGTAGCCTTATAAGAGAGCGCGTAGCATTTTGGTTGCACACCTTTGCACGATTCAAATGATTTGGCTGTGCATCAAAATGATTTATGGTGATTTGAAATAGTTTTGACCGTTCCGCCATGTTTGATTTGAAATTACTATGAGTTTAATTTTAAATGATTTGAAAAAAAGCACCTTGATTCATACACATTTGTATACAAATATATATGGTGTATGACACCATATATGGTGTCTACCTCCTAGTTTGAAATACAAAAAAAAAGAAAACAAAATGGCTGAATCACTTTTTTTTGTTTCGATGATCTTTTTTTTTCTTCGTAATATCGATAAACAATTTTTCCCGCGGTCTAGATTCTTTAAATACAATTTAAAATTAAGGGCTTAAACAATATAAATCGATACAAACTACATTTAACACCAAAATTCTGCAAGTCGCAAATATAAAATCTAAATTGCGTTCAACAATGTAGCATTCATAAAAAATGTGTCAATGCAGAATTCATAAGGAAATGTTCTTGCTTAGGCAAGCAGTTTCGTATCATGTCTTATTTTAGTAAAATCCACAGCGAAACTGATTTCACGATACAGTACATGATCCGTTTATTTCAATTGACGTTTTCAATGAATTGAATGTGCATAAACACTTTTCGGATGAAAAAACACTTCATTTTTTTAATTTAAAATTTATTTGTAATTTGCTAAGATTATTCAACCAAAGAAATTAGGTTCATTGAATTATTACAAAATGATCGCTCCAAATGATTTAAAAATTAAATAACAAAATGATGACGTATTTTAGCAAAACTGATTTCATAATTCCGAACGTGGTTCTTTTGTATCACCCGTTGATTCAAATGTGTATATTGTATTGGAATTTGGTCGTTTGTTTTCAGTTATTGCCAAATTTGAATGATTCGAATACGAAAATGAGTTGTCATTGTTTGTGTAATGAAAATATGCAGCGTGACGTTATGCTTCAAGTCAAACGATAGATTTAAAAATTGAAAGTTAAATAAAACCACCAACAATCAAAATAATCAATGTAAAATATAATTTTAGTATTAAATGTACTAGTTTTTTGCACATACATTTTTTCAACATACTTTTTTAAAAGCAAAATCTCCAAAATAACTAGTAGGAATATTATGTGTCAAAGATTGTTATGTTCCTTCGTTTTTATTTAAAATATTTCTGAAATTGCAAGCGGGTCGTTTTACGGAATATAACAGAAATGATACTTCTTATCTTTTTTCTTTAAATCGGTCCTTTAATATGAATCATTCAAAACCCTACCTATGCGATCGCAGTAAATCTTAAAAACTACTTACAATTTTTGTGTAAATGGCTTTGACAATGTTCTTGGGCACGTAATTAGGTTGAATCCCGATGAAAATTGATAATCCCTGCCTTGAATCGTGGTTCTCGGTAAATTGGCCGCTAATTCCGTGAAATTCTTTCAATCTTATGATTCGCTGGTAAATTGCGTTGAATTTATTGGTTAATGTCACACGGATTCACTTTTCTTGGCAATTAAGGCCGATTCACGAATAACTTGATGAATGTTAACGCAATGAAGGCGAACAATTAATTTAAAATGACTCGTTCTTTATAATTTACCTTTTGAATGATAAATTGCGTGTTAACTTGATGAGAGTCCGGATAAGAAGAAAGACAAATCAATTCACTTTCAATTATTTGACTTGATTTCTCTTCACGTTTTGATGAACTGTCACTTTCTTGTAGTTTGCGATGTTGTCTCAGTTGCCCAATTTAGTACATTGTCAGCGCTCAATACTTAACTATATACATACAATGCATGTGCGCCAACTTCACGCTCTTGATTTATTCCGTGAATTTTAATTTTCTTTTCTTTCTTTATTTTTATTATTTTATATTTTTTTTTTTCACTAATTGATTTGAATTAAATTTATGGTTTCATCGAAACCATAACAAGATGTGTAATAAACAGTTGGTTTCCACGGTAGGGTTTGGTGAAAATTCAGTCTATTTTCCCACAGAATTGCGTAAAATCGTTACATATTTTAACGATGTTTTCAATTCAAAATCGTTACATAAATGTTATTTCAATTTCAATTTCATACAAAAGTTCAATTTCAATATTATACAAGCCTGGATTTTATTTTTTTTTTAGAGAACATTTTGGCTAACATGTGACCTTCTGGACCTGCCGCATATAATATGACCATGTAGATTGAATTTTTTAGTAGAATTTCACAAGTACATTATTTCATAATTCCAGCCATGCTCAATCTATTATACAGTGCGCGAAATAATTTTAGCCGAGTTCATATTTTTTGAAAAAAATCAAGTAAATTGGAAGATTTATTTCTGATTTTTGATCACATTTATTATCAACAAATACATCATAAAAATATTAAATCGAAATTATTCGGATTCGGATTTTTTTGATTTTTTTTTCGATTTTTTGCACCCAATAAGTGCGAAATAATTTTAGCCGAGCTCAAAGCAGTTGTCAACCAAAATTCAATCGAAACACAATGGGACGAAGAAAACATTAAAAGATTATACATCGTTGTCAAACGTTCAGATTGCCAAAGAATTGAACCGAAGTGAAAAAGTTGTGCGAAACTTCCTCAAAAATCGCGAGAATTATGGTAAAAACAAGCACACCGGCCGGCTATCAACGGCGGAAAAATCCGAAGTGCGGCGAACAGTTTCAAGTCTACTAAGCAATTATTCAGCCAAAAAATGTAAAAAATCCCGAATAATATTTGGTCCATTTGCCTTTTGCATCATGTAAAGCGATGATTCTTCGCGGAAGACGATACAGTGATTCTTGTTTTGTGTTGAATTGTCGACCTTCCTTGTATACTTCTCGAGCTAAAACACTGTGCGACAATTTTGAGGTCATCGAAATCAAACCGCACCGGAATACTTTTTTCTGAAAGTATACGCACGCAGTAGCAAAACCCCCGCTGGGTTTATAAAAGTTAGCTCGAATTTTTTTTTCACGGCCCTGTGTATATTCCAAGCTTCAGGCAATTTTGGGAACTTTCATATGCCTCAATTTTGACTCCTAAATTGATTTTTTTGGGATGTTTTCACATTTTATCGACATAGTCTTATTTTTTCGGCTACGCTAAATCCGAATATGGCATTAAAATTTTCAAAAATGCATTACATAACCTCAAAATTTGAATTTTTCTGACATTTTAGCGCATTTTTTGGAATAATTTGTAGAAAATTGTTTTTTTGTACACTTATGCACATTTTTATGACTCGATTCGTGTTGAGCATGAAAAACTACTTAAGAATTTATATTTTATTCAACATATAATCAGATTTTTCTGCCAAAATATCAATAAAAAATGACATATTTGGTGAAAAAAATGAATTTTTTCAAGAAAAATTCAAAATTTCATCATTTTTGTTTATTATTGTTGCTTGATTCGGATTTAGCGTCCAAAAATACATAAGAAATGACTTTTCACATTTCAATTTTGGTGAAATTTTTTTTTGACTTTTTTTCATCAACCTGATAAGAATTTCAAAAAAACGTAAAAAAAATTTTCCCCGAAAGTTGAAGTGTGAAAGGTCATTTCTTATGTATTTTTGGACGCTAAATCCGAACCGAGCAACAAAAATAAACAAAAATGATGAAATTTTGGTTTTTACTCAAAAAATTTATTTTTTCCACCAAATACGTCATTTTTTATTGATATTTTGGCAGAAAAATCTGACTATATGTTGAATAAAATATAAATTTTTACGTAATTTTTCATGCTGAACACGAATCAAGTTTTAAAAATGAGCATAAGTGTACAAAAAAAACCATTTCCTTCAAATTTTTCCAAAAAATGGGCTGAAATGTCAGAAAAATCCAAATTTTGAGGTTATGTAATGCATTTTTGAAATTGTTAATGCCATATTCGAATTCAGCACACCCGAAAACATAGGACTATGTTGATAAAATGTGAAAACATCCCAAAAAAATCAATTTAGAAGTTAAAATTGAGGCATATGGAAGACCCCAAAATGTCCTGAAAATTGGAATATACACAGGGCCGTGAAAAAAAAAATTCGAGCTAACTTTTATAAACCCAGCGGGGGTTTTGCTACTGGATAGGTATAATTTCAGAAAAAAGTAGTCCGATGCGGTTTGATTTTTGGTGTTGCACAATGAAATCGTTCAAACGTTCTCAATAATGTTCGTATCTGGTGATTTGGCCGGCCAATGGTAGAAAAGATTGATTCCACGCTGTTCAAAATCGACCAAAGTTGACCTGGCCACATGAATTGGTGCGTTGTATTGTTGAAATTGCCAGCTCAAACCGGCCATTCGTAACCATATGCTGGAAAATGAGGGCCAACCATCTCCTGGTACTGTATTGCATTCATTCTGGTGGAAATGAATGACAGCGGCATCTTTTTCAAGTAGCCAATGGCAATCAATACAATCACAGAACCACCGCCAGATTGGCGCTTACTGAAAATCTTTTCTTCGATGCGCAAATCGTGCCAATAACAAGCAAATCCATCTGGGCCATCCAAATTGAACTTCTTTTCGTCTAAAAAAATGATTTTGCGCCATTGGTTTGTCCAATGAATGTGATCCACGCTTCATTTTTTTATGTTTTAAGTGTGGCGAACTCAGCATTTGCCGAACACGTCGAATACCAATAGATGAATTATTTTCAGCCTTTAATTGCTTAGTAGACTTGAAACTGTTCGCCGCACTTCGGATTTTTCCGCCGTTGATAGCCGGCCGGTGTGCTTGTTTTTACCATAATTCTCGCGATTTTTGAGGAAGTTTCGCACAACTTTTTCACTTCGGTTCAATTCTTTGGCAATCTGAACGTTTGACAACGATGTATAATCTTTTAATGTTTTCTTCGTCCCATTGTGTTTCGATTGAATTTTGGTTGACAACTGCTTTGAGCTCGGCTAAAATTATTTCGCACTTATTGGGTGCAAAAAATCGAAAAAATCAAAAAAAAATCAAAAAAATCCGAATCCGAATAATTTCGATTTAATATTTTTGTGATATATTTGTTAAGAGTTGATAATAAATGGCCAAAAATCAGAAATAAATCTTTTAATTTACTTGATTTTTTTCAAAAAATGTTTACTCGGCTAAAATTATTTCGCGCACTGTATATTGAATTTTTTTAAAAAGAGCTGTTAATGTTTGTCTAATGTAATGCTGGTAATGTTGTTCATTTCGATGCAATCACAAATGTTTGAAGAAGAAATGATTTAAAGTATTATAAATCGACAGAATCAGATGATTTTTGCTTACTCAATACGTTTGTTGTTCAAAAAGGGTATTTTAAAGAATTACATCAGTTGTGACTTTTGGTGTTCTAAATCTAGAACATTTTCAAACAAACAACTCACATCCATTTTCTTTGCACATCAAATGATTTATTTATTAGAGCGAGAAGAGAATGTCTTGGTTTTCCATTTTTCGCACAGAGAATTACGATAAATGGAATGTTAAAGTGTCTACGTAACCATAAAAAAGCGAAAATTATCATAGTTGTAACTTTACAAAGAAAACTATACAAAGCTAGATCAAACGTAGAAACATCAACCTTTCGACTATGATAGCACTATCTTAATGCTCACATTAAATAAATTACCAATAAGATTATTTTATATAGTTTCGATCCACTCTCTACCATGGTAGTATGAAATTCAACATTACTATTCATAAAATTGATATTACTATATATGTGTTCCAACGAATAATGTTTTCGGTAGTTGTATATCTGATTTATGTTAGTCTCATTGAGTGGAGTGAAATAGGCAGGAAAAGTGAAAAGAATCGAAAATAAAAATAATTAGAATATAAACCTTGTTCACATTATTCCATGTTAAGCATTCGCGTATTCCGTTGTGAATTAATCTAAAAAAATCTAAGTAGTTTTAATGCAAACTTTTAATTTTTCTATAAAGTTTGTGCAACAGTGAATACAGCAGCATATGGTTATGAAAACTTCAAAGGAACGTGGTTAAGAAAAAAAGAGAGAAAAACTAATTGAAGCTACTTGTTCCAAAATTATGAATTCAAAGATGAAAAAATCAATTGAATCATTCACTTCAATACATTTCTAGCATTCATTAAGAATAATTTTTTTTATCAGGTTTTGTTTTACTTTGAACACTTTCCTCTCTTATATTGTTCTACAATCTACAATATCTACATGAAAATATTTTCTATCTTTCCGCGCAACTTTATGTAATAATAACATAGTTTGATACAGTTTTTCTGTTCAATTCGAAACTTTGTCCTTGAATTTAACCAAAAGTTAATCAACTGCTCGATTTCAGCTAAAATAAAGAAAACAAAATTGCCTTCAACTTTTAATTATTTGCATTCTATTTATACATTTATTTATAAATATTTATTTTCAGCTTCCGACTCATCATCAGCTCAAACAATTATGCTGACGACGTCGTATTTGAATATAATTATTATTTACGGATCAATTTTGTTGTCAATTGGTTCATTATTATCATTGAAATTACATCATAATTCCTGATAACAACGACAGCATTCACCAGCTTCCCAACAACCCGCATCAACAGAGCAATTGTATAACCAGCATGATCATCCTCAAATAATGAATTCCAACGATTTGAGTGTGTGTTGAGTTTTGGACTAAGGAAAAAACTAAATCAAATCAAAAAGACGCTTTTCGAAATACAATTCATATTACCAAATGATCAATGTAAGTTTTAATTGACTATAGCATTTTAAAACTTTTGCTATATAAAATGCATTTAGCATTTTAAGTAATTTTGAATGGGGGTTATTTACACGTTCCTAATCGTCAAAAGCTAGGAATATAATCAATAACCATATATTACACAATGCTACATACATTTTTACACGAATTTTCTAGCAGTTTTCTTCATCAGGATTAAAGTTTACTGGACCTAAAAATCTGACACAAATGATTTATTTCGTGAATCGAATTAAGTAGAATTGAGTTTTCTGAGTCGGGGAGACCTCAATCTACCAGAAAATAACAAATAGAAATTTATGTATGGAAAAACATATTTTGTAGCATTGTGTGATTGCATTGTTGACAAAATTGAATGAAATGTTGCAATAAGAGCATTTCTATGATAATGAATGATATGCAATTATGAAAAAAAAAAAACAAAACATACAAATAATATTAAAATAAGAAAAATAATGATGAAATAAATGGAAATCGATGTCTTCTAGCCCTCATAAATGGGCAACAAAATGAATTTCGTATTAATTATTATACTAGCATTTTTTTTATTTGGATTATACCTTGTAGTTCTATAGCATTATTCCGTGGCATTAATATAAATGAGCATATACGCATACAAAATGAGAGTAAAGATTATTATTATTGTAGATTTAATTTTGGTTATTAGATGGCACTTTTTAGACAACAAATCCTCGAAATTTGTGAAATGAAATCAGAAAATAGATTTATATTTCTAAAATAATTTCTGTTCTCAGTAAAAATGACAGACTAGACTGACTGGCAGAATGTTTTTGCTTTGAGTAAAATTTCTATCATTTGAGAACACTTTCGCCTTTTCCTCATTTTTTACTGATATTGCTTTCATTTCTATCATTTTTATAACGATTTGTGTGCTGTGTTTTAAAAAATTGCCTTCTGCACATACACTATAACTCTAGTCTGTCAAAAATTGTTGTTGTCTTTGAAAAATATTATTCAAGTAAATAAATAAAAGAGAAATGCCTGTATATAATAAACACACTTGTTCATGAATAATGGCTGATAAATATTGTTATAATACTCTATAAAATAAGTGGTAGACATAAGCGTTGAAAGAACAAAGACCTTCAATTGTGCATGAACCCAACACATTTTTGAAATTTAGTTAATTGAAACGGTTATGAAAGAAGTCTGTTCAACAAAATAACAAATAAAATAAAAAAAAATACCAAAATCTTCAAACGATGAACAAATTTCAAGAAATTTAAATGCAGTTTAAAGTTGATTAAATGAATTATTTACTTTCAATTAATATGAAGGAAGACATCACTTTTTACCACAAAAAACATCAATTCCTTAAAAAAGCGAACTCCAAAAATGTTATACACAATGTGCATGACACAGAACTTAACCATTACATTATACATGATAAATCGGTGAATATAGGATATTACAGGACTAATTTTTTGAAAAAATCTTATTTAGGAAAATTTATTTTGTTTAAATTTCTATTTTCTTTAAATTATTTTTTTTTTTTATCTTACGATATTCCTATTGACAACTCTTCAGTTGTCGTAATCAGTTCTTCCTACTGACGTATCCAAATTTTGGTACAGTTTAAATATACATGTATCATTCATGTGAAAAATAATACATGACATTTAGAACTCATTTAATTTTCTTTAGCCTCAAAAAAAATTTTAACATCCTTAGACTCAGGGAGTAATATTTGTATGAATTTCGTTTTGTTTCAATATAGCTCAAATCACAAATATTGTGTGAATGTATCATTTTGATAAAAAAAAAAGAATTTTCTCAATGATGTAAAACTAATTTATATGTATTTGATATTCTTGAAATGTTAACCGGAATCTATCAGTTTGGAAAAAAATGTATTTCAAATATTTGTTCTCTTATCACCGTTAAAATCATAATTTGAATTTTGTTTATCTTCCACTGAAATTAGCTAGGGGGTGAATGAATCCAAACCACAAAAATGTGAATTTTATGAATTCTGTGATTTCTGTGAATTCTTTGAATTCTGTGAATTTCACCATTCGTGAGACATTTAAACTATTGATTGAGTATTGTTTCATTGTGTTTTCTTCTTTTTGTGTGGATATTCTTCGCTTATGTGGCGTGTTATGTACAATTACAATCGAACATCTTGTCTAGTAGTGAATTCATATTATTTTTATGCGTAAGCGTATGGTAATAATAACATTGATTAGTTAATCATTACAGATTTGGGTATTGTCGAAAAACAACAACAATCATATTGACAATCAAATTTACGATTGTCAATATGATTGTTGTTATGAGTTCTGAATTTTATTGATTTCTGTGAATTCTTTGAATTCTGTGATTTTTAAGAATATAAATTTATGTGTCTCCCCCTAGCAAATTAGCATATTCATTGCAGCACTAATAAATAAAATGCCAAATACATGAAACGCTAGTAATTGATGTTAATCAAATGTGTAGAAAAAAACGTTTAGCCTTGTTGAAATAATGTCGTATTTTCCAATGCAATTGAACAATTTTGAGGTTCATAAATACTATTATTGCATGTATTATTATTCAAGTTCTGTGTCACAACTTGATCGACTGAGGAAAAGCAGATATGTAATCACAATCTATTGTCAAAAAATAATCGTGAAATTACACAAATGTGTTTTCGATGTTGAATAAAATACGGCGCAATTATCCAGACAAGATTAAATTAAACTATGCAATAAAATATCACATACAAATAAACATAAAAATTCATATATTGCCAGCCAAAATATATAATATACATTAGTAAATATATGTGTTGTAAGTTCAAAGGGGAAAAAATAAATCAGTAGTTTAAAAAAGTTAAATTGGATATGTTATTTAATTCATAACAAATAAATAAATAAACATTTACTATTTTCACATTCTAGTGACCTACTGTTTTCATTAGGATTTTTGTGATTTGTGCGCGAACTAGTTTTAGCCGAACTCACATTATTTGAAAAAAATCTAGTAAATTAAAAGATTGATTTCTGATTTTTGGTTACTTTTATTATCAACTCTTAACAAATACATCACGAAGATTGTTGATCGAAATTATTTGGTTTTTTCGATTTTTTGCACCCAAAAAGTGCGAACCTATTTTAGCCGAGCTCACAGTTTTACTTTTTCGCACACAACACGTTGTGCGTTAAAGTATTGTAATCGGTCAAGAAATTAAGGGCACCCAAAAATATTTTTTCTCGGCGTTTTGAACGTAGGAGAATACGAAAAACCAGTTTTTAAAGCGTCGTAATGTGAGTGTGTGGTACCCTGTAAAATCTGATGATGAAGAATTTTTAGGATAGGTCAGGAATAGATACCATTAAATTTTCAGATGATATAGGATAAATTAAAAATCAGACAAAAAAACCCGAAAAACAGACTAAAATATCCGAAAAACAGACTAAAAATATGATAACCGCATAGTGGATCCGTTAAATGCCATATATCCAGTGCAAATGATCATTTTTGTATGAAAAGTGTCCGAAATAGGCATTTCACCGCATTTTCGTCAAAGGAAACTCATGTTCATTTACGAAAAAAATGTGGGAACATTAGAATGTCGGTTCCATTGTCTGTTCGGTCCCTAGATGGGTTTTTTGGTGAAAAATGGCACTTTTGTATGGGAAAGTAACCAAAATAAGGGATTCGGCATTTTCGCCAGAGGAAACTAATATTTTTTGGCGAAAAAATGTGGGTCCTCGAATATTGGAATGTCGGTTCCAATGTTTGTTCGGTCCCTAGATGGGTTTTTTGTAGGAAAATGACACTTTTGTATGGGAAAGTACTCAAAATAGGGATTTTATGGCGTTTTCCTCATAGGAAACCCACCTTTTTTTTCAAAAAAAAAATATAGATCCTCGAATGTTTATAGAGTCGGTTTCATGTTTGTTTGGTCCCCAGATGAGATTTTCGGTGGAAAATTACATTTATGTTTGTGAAAATACGTAAAAATGGCATTTTTATGATGTTCGAAGTTCGAAACATATAAAACTATTCGTATTATTATTTCGTAAAAACAATTAGTTTTTGATTTTCTACTTTCGCTAAATTTATTTTTACTTTAACCGTAAATGGAGATACTACAGTTCAAAGCTGTAGAAAATTCTTTACACAGAAGTAAAAATGCAATTTTGAGCATAATTTGTAAGTCATTTTCGGTTTACTTTAAACGGAGAAATAGATATTGTACCTAATTCATCTTATTATGGTGTCAAAAACACATCTTCTCTACATGGAAAATATCATAGTATGAGAGAAAGTTGTTTTGATTATGGAAAAACGTAAAACATTTTATTTTAATATAAAATGTAATGAATTCGTAACAGAAATTGGCAAAATCGTACAGTACAGAAAAATTCATCTTACGGATGTAAGACATCTTGTTTATAAAAAAAATCACATTATTGTAAAAAAATCGCGATTAATATTCAGTCCATTTGCCTTTGGCATCATGTAATGCTATGATGCGTACAGATGTCCCATTAATACAGAAGTATTAACATATCTTAATACTTACTACTGACGAATGCTATATTAATTATTAAGTCTCGTATTATGACGAGTATTAAGATGAGTATTAACTATTAACATCGATTTTAATACTCATATTAACATAACTATTAATTTGTTGAAGTTAATAGACGCCATTTGCAATTTTGAACAGATCGTATATAGGAGAAAACAATTGTGGCATATCAAATGAAAACTGCATTTCAAAGAAGGAAAAATCTTTTGATCGATTTTTCACGCTTTTCCGATCGGAAAATCAGAAAAATAAGTAAATTTTTGCCCTTTGTTATGTGGACTAAATATTTGAGACCTATCGATAGAGGTATCACTTGCCCAGACTTATCCATGGAACCTCAGGATTTGGCCTGAATTCTAGAACTTCCTGTATAAATCGTTTACATGAAGTTCCATGAAGGAAGTTCTTGAATTCAGGCCGAATCCTGATATGCGACAAAATTTTCCAAATCGAAAATTTAAATCTATATACAATCTGTATCTTTTAATACTCATCTTAATACTCGTATTGGTCTTAATAGTTAATAGCATCCTAATAAAATATCATTTTAATACAAATAAATATAAACATATCGGGCTTGGCACATCTGTAATACGCGGGAGACTGTCATACAGTGATTCAATTTTGGCCTGTGGGATGTTTTGCCAAACCGCTTCTTTCCGCAGTCAATTCTTGTTTTGTGTTGAACTTTCGACCTTCCTTGTATAATCAATATAAATATTGCCCAATCTTCGGTGCGAAAATCATGTCAATAACAAGCGAATTCATCTATAATATCCAAATTGAACTTTTTTTCATCCAAAAAATTTTTTTTCGCCATTCTTGAGTCCAGTGGATATGGTCCAATGCGAATTTCTTCCGAACGGTGTGCCTTTTCTTACCATAATTTTCGCGATTTTTGAGGAAATTTCGCACAACTTTTTCACTTCAGATCACTTCCTTGGCATTCTGAACGTTTGACAACGATGTATAATCTTTTAATGTTTTCCTTGTCCCATTGTGTTTCGATTGAATTTTGGTTGACAACTGCGTCACAGCTATTGTAAAATTGCACTAAAAGACATGAAATGGATGCATAACGGTAAATCACGATCGAAAAATGAAAACAAAACTGTCAACTGTGCATGAAGCAGTGAGCTCGGCTAAAATTAGTTCACACTTTTTGGATGTAAAAAAACAGAAAAATAAAAAAAAATCGAAAAATTCAAATAGTTTTGATCAAAAATTTTCATGATGTATTTGTTAGAGTTAACCAAAATAAAAGTAACCAAAAATCAGAAATAAATCATTCAATTTACTTGATTTTTTTCGAAAAATGTAAGCTCGGCCAAAATTAGTTCGCGCATTGTATAACCATTACCTATTTAACCATCTAGTGCTTATGACGGGCATGACATAACCGTGTCTAATACATGGCAATGAAATAAGGAGCACGTACTGTCTTTTACGCGCCCAGAAGCGTTCTCGATAGCACAAAAATGTGTTATTAGTGGTACAACGGACATTAATGATTTTAAAGTAAGTATAAAATGTAATATGTAATGTAAATGTGATCCTCTAAGAATTCAGGGGGGAAACCCCAAAATATTATTAAACCAAATTTTTGGAAAAGTTGAGGAAAAGAAACTATTATATTTTCAGCCATGGTTTATGATCACCCAGTCCGTTAAATGGACCACTGTCGAGTGTAAATGACGGTTTTTGTTTCAACATTTTTTGGGTAGAAACTGCCATTTTTGAAAGAGAAAGATCTCAAAATAGGTATTTTTCGGTATTGTCATCAAAGGGAACTCATATTTTTTTGCAAAAAAATATAGGTCCTTGAACATTGAAGTCAGTTCCTTTGTTTGTTCGGTCCCTAGATGGGTTTTTTGTTAGAAAATGTCACTTTTGTATGGGAAAGTACCCAAACTAGATATTCTTTGGCATTTTCGTCAATGGGAACCCATGTTTTTTTGAACATCGAAAAGTCGGTTCTATTGTTTGTTGGATCCACAGATGAGATTTTTGATGGGAAATGACAATTTTGTATGGGAAAGTACTTAAAAAAGCATTTTATGACGTTTATAATTTGAACCATATAAAACTGTTATTATTTCTCAAAAACAGTTAGGTTTTGATATTCTAATAACGCTGAATTCATTGTTACTTTAACCGTAAATAGAGATGCTACAGATCAAAATCTACAAAATAAAAAATTGAGCGAATACAGTAGTCTCTCAGAAATTAGAAGTCTCTGAATTAGAATCCCGCCGAAATTAGAAGGAGCGTTTTCAAAGCATTGCGGCCTCTAAAATTAGGACATTGTCATCTAATTTCCGAGTCTTTTAGAGTTAGTTATCCTTTGAAATCCGTAGCAAGTGCGAAAATGCATTCGCAGTGGAATTAGTTGGAGGCTCGTCAGTGTCGTGTCAATATCTTACTCGTTCAGTACATTTTTACTTTTACAAAATGTAATTTGCCATTATCGGAAATAACATAATCAGAGAAAAATCAAATCTCTTGGCAACGATTGCCAGAGTCTGAAGATTCGGAATGTGATGAGGCGAACGATGATAAGATCAAGAACAGAGTATCATATTCGACAGCTATTGCAAGCGTTAATAATTTGATAAATTGGTGAAAACTCACAAATTTTATTCAAAAAATTAATGGATTCTGATCTTATGTAATCAACAATATAATTGAGCATTCTATTAAAAATAATACCCGAAACATACTTTACATGGAAATAATCATCATTCACTTAATTTTGCTAAATTTATGGAAAAATTTACTTAAAAAATTTTACCTCCGAAATTAGAAGATTACCCGAAATACAAACACCTTCTAATTTCTGCGGGACTACTGTAGTTGAATTGACTGTGTAAAATTCCTTACACAGAATTAAAAATGAAATTTCAAGTATAATTTGTAAGTCATTTTCGGTTAGCTCTAAACGGAGAAATGTTTTTCTTAATTCATCTTATTCCGGTGCCAAAAATGAAAAATTTCCTCTACAAGTTTCATTTCAAAAAAAATATCATAGAATGGGACTACTTTAGTTAGAGAGTAAGTTGCTTTGAACAACATCTTTTGTTAAAATTTGCTATTTTAAGATAAAATGTAATGAATTTGTAAAAGAAATTGGATAAATTTTATGCGTTAGATTTTCAGTGCGGAAAAGTTCATCTTACGGCATCTTCGCCAAGGGAAACTTTTATTTTTTTGCAAAAAGTTCCATTGTTTGTTCGGTCCTTATGGGACTTCGATGGGTTTTTGGGTGAAAACTGCCACTTTTGTATGAGGAAGTACTCCAAATAGGCATTTTTTGGCGTTTCCGTCAAAGGAAACTTAGGTGGATTATTGGATTCATACGGAGTATGCTATGTATAGCTATATAGCTCGCCACTCAGTCTATACAGTCTATTGCGAGGCGCCCGTCTAAACTACAAAATGTAGTGTTTTGAACAGTAGTCCTGTTTATCTACAAAAAAAACTGCTTTTAAGCTTAGAAATGAGTCACAAATCCTTTGGAAGTAGTTAATGATTTTAAAAATATCTAGGGTTACCTCCGGCCAATTCATTTCCTATTGAAAACTCTGTTTCTGTTGAATTATGTGAAAATTATAAGTAATAATTATTGTTATTCAAATTAGTAGTCTTTGATTACAAAATGAAATGTATAAAAGCAAGTGGAATTTAATATAAAGCATTCAGTGTTCAATTATATTTTATCTGAATCAATTATCTTCAACAGTTTCGAATCTCCCTCACATTTTCACACTCAGTGATTAGATGGGAGAAGGTTTCTGGACTTGGCTTTTAATACGAGGTAGGATTGGCTCAGGTCCAATTGCCGTCCTGTTTGCCATTTCCCTTGCAATTCTAATCGCTACGTCATTGCCCATAATGCCTGGGTGGGTAATTAATAATTACTAATTATCGATATACGAAATTGTTGCTTCGAATTCATTCATGTTTTGAGTATATATATTTATATTGTTTGGTAATTCTTTTCAAGCATAAAAATTGGTTTGATTAGGCCACCCGTCAGCGTTCCAAGTTTTCTATCCAACTGGTAGAGAGGTTTTTGAGCGCATCTGAATGTTCTTTTCTCATTCCTATATTAGGCTTGATGGTATGCCTCATTTTGAAAGTTGTCTTTCTTGCCTCGTCCTCATTATTATAATCAGATCTAGGCGATAAATTTTTTAGGTTAACTACGTGGCCATCTATTGGTCAGTAGCGTCAGTCTTTACATTTTATACATATTTTTGTTGAAAAAACGCTGGCGTTGGACGTGACAGTCGTGGTTTTCGTTTCACTCCAATAACAAAATATTTGAATTTGTAAATTTTTCAATTTTACGCTTTTGAAAAAATTTTATTTTTGTAAGTTTAAATGAATCGGCAATTATTCCATCACAATTATGTGAAGTTTACGCGAAAATTTTAAATTTCGGGTTTTTTTTTATAATTTTATTTTTTCGGTACACTGTGATGATATTGTGCAACTTGTTTGTGAACGACAAGTGTCATACCAAGCCATAAACACCGGCTTCATAAGTTTTGATTTATATTTAGTTTAGTTTGTGATTTTTTTTGTAATTTTATCAACTAAAGTGAATTTTTGTTAGATTTTAGTGCATTTGATTTCATATTGCTGTCAATTTTTTCGATTTCATTTCACATTGTTGCGGTTTTTGTCAGTGTTTGTGTTTTACAGTTTGGTTCAATAAAATCACAGTGCTATGCTTAGATTTTATTTTGATGTTTATTTGTTTATTTTGATGTTCAATTTTTGCCGATTTTATAATTAATGCAACAATGTTTGCCGTATAGTCAACATATTTTTTTTTTTAATAAGTTTGATGCATTTTCCATAACGCAATTAATCAAACGGTACTTTTCGATCGGTGGTAAACACAATGATTTTAGATAAAATTCAAAATTGTGATTGCCATTAATAAAACTTTTTATTCTGATTATTTTGCGGTACATTAGTGAGTTCGTTCCATTTTAATTGATATTTTCGTAGCGAGTTGTTTCCACGGCCAGTTACGTTTGACAAAATTATTGGTGATTTTTCTCGGGGGCAGTGTGGCTTAGCACGCCCCTCACCTTAAATTTATTTTGCTCGAAACAGTAATGGTGCACCATGGGCCTCAGACGAGGGGAGGCCACGAAGGTTGTCCTCCCGGGATTTGACCGAAACTCCACAGTTGACGACCGCTTTGAATATCGGAACAATGAATTTGAGGGGAGGTTTTGAATTGAAGAAGCGAGAATTAGTAGATAGGGCAAATAAATTCAATTTAGATATTTTGGCTTTGAGTGTGTGAAAGGTCAGGTAGAAGAGACGTTAAGGAATTATAGTTTGTTGTTGTCTGGAGTAAAGACTGATAGAGCAAATTCGAGCGTAGGATTTCTAATTCATAACAGTCTAGAACAGTCGATTGTGTGTCATAGATTCGACTACGTGATCTCTTCTCGACTACGTGATTGTGGAGGATAGTCTGCGCAAAACAGTTATAGATACGCGTGTGTATAGAAGTTTTGGTTTGGATTCTGATCATTACTTAGTTGCAAGCAAACTGCGTATTCCCAAAGGAGTAGCGAGTAAAAAGCAGAAGCCAACCAATAGAGTGAAAGTTTTGAAATATCAATATTGAATTGAATAGTTTTAAGAGTGCAATGTTGAGTGCAGCAAACGAATGTTGTGGAATGCATGTGAGTAAGAATGGTAAAAAGAAGACTGATTGGTGGAATGATGAAGTGCATGAAGCAGTGAAAGAGAAGAGAGTACGATGAATACGTTGGATACAAAGTCGAACAGTGGAGAACGAGCTGGTGAGAGAAGCAAAAGAGGGTAAATAGGTAAAATTTGGAAGGGATTTAGAAGAAGCAGGGCAACAGAGGAATAAAGTTTTTTGGTCGAAAGTCAAGAACATACATGGGCAAGGTATAGAATCGCAGGGGGGGGGGTAAATTCGGATTGAAATTTTGAAGAGCTAAAAAAAAAAAAAAAAGGTCTTCAATTTCGAAATCTATAATAATTATATTATAGAAATATATTATAAATCGTCATATCTTTTGAAAAGTGAAAAGTAGAGTGTTTTGCGTTCAATTGTTTCAAGAACGAAGACCTTTTTTTTTTTTTTTTTTTAGCTCTTCAATTAGATTTCGAAATTGAAGACCTTTTTTTTTTTTTTTTAGCTCTTCAATTAGATTTCGAAATTGAAGACCTTTTTTTTTTTTTTTTAGCTCTTCAATTAGATTTCGAAATTGAAGACCTTTTTTTTTTTTTTTTTAGCTCTTCAATTTGCAATTTTTGTATACAAAATTGAAGAGGGGGGGGGTCCTCTCGGAGAATTTCAGGGGGGGGTAAAACCCAAATACCCTACCCCTTGCCCATGTATGGTCAAGAATAGTCAAAGGTGGTAAAAAACAGGAGCCAGAAGCCGTTTTAGATAAGGCAGGAGAGCTAGTGATTGGTAGAAAAAATGTATTGAAGCGTTGGAGAGAATATTTTGAGGAACTTTTGAATGTTGAAAACGGAGTGGATCAGAATATTAGCGCGAATGAAAGTGTAACAAATGTAACAACTATCGTGGAATCTCTCTACTGAGTGTTGTCGGAAAAGTTTACAGTGCAATTTTAGAAAAACGTACCAGACTATTGTCGAATCGCTCCTGTATGAAAATCAATCGGGTTTCTGACCGATGCGCGGATGTCAAGTCCAAATTTTTTGCATGAGACAACTAATGGAGAAATTCCATGAAAGAAACAGGGATATGTATATATGTATGTTTCGTTGATTTGCAAAAAGCGTATGATTGTATACCAAGAGCCAATTTGTGGTCAATTTGAGTGAATACGGAGTGAATGGTTCCCTTCTGGGGGCAATTAAGAGTTTGTATAAATATTGTGAAGCCGCTGTGAAAGTGGATGGTGAATTGAGTGAATGGTTTGAAGTGCGAAATGGTCTTCAACAGGGCTGTACAATTTCACTGCTTTTATTTATAATTTATATGGATAAATTGATTAAGTCAGCTAATCTGAGGGGTAATGTAGTTTTGGATATGCCATAGATGAACTAGTGTTGTTTGACGGCTGAGAACAAGAGCTACAAAACAGCATTAGCGATCTAGAAGCGAACTTTGGAATGACCGTTTTTAATAAGCGTGAGTTGAGCAAGGAGACAAAGTTGATGATTCATAGGTCAATCTTCAGACCAACTATCACGTATGGTAGCGAGAGCTGGGTCGACTCAAACAATTTAATTCATGGTTTGGAAGTGCTGATATGAAAGTTTTGTATGATATCGGGTGTGTTGCGTAGGGATCAATGGGAAAACAGAATTAGAAATGAGAAAATACGTGAGGATTTGAATGTAGATTCGGTTGACTAGGTCGAAGAAAGTCTAGATTGAGATGAGTTGGTCATGTACAGCGTATGAACGGGTATCGTTGTGCTCATAGCACCTGTAGTGCGCAGACTCGCAACTCTCGATAAATGGTTTAGTTTAAATTGCATGGTTACAATTCTGCTACCCTGCCACCAAATGAAAGCTGCATTGGCCAACATTGGTTTCACGATAGCACTGTACAACCACATAATACATTTTGGAGAGATTCCCCACGTTTTCCCAATCGCTGTTCTATAGCTCCAGAAAACTCTTGAACATTTATTGATTCTTTACCCAATGTGTATCCAATTGATTTTAGAATCAAGCGAACTAGATATTTTACGGAAGAATTGAAAAGCGTCAACAAAAATATCAAAACACTCATAAAATAAAATAAATTCCTCATAAAATTAATTAAATTATTTTTTGAATAATTTAATTAATTTTATGAGGAATTTATTTTATTTTATGAGTGTTTTGATATTGTTTTGACGCTTTTCAATTCACTCATATTTTACCGATTCTTTTGCACTATTTCAGTGCTCATAAATTCTCGGGTCCCTTTATCCAGTTTGATTTCTACACACACAGAAAACATGTTGATGAAAAATCAACGAAATGTTGATTTGAAGCTCAAAATCAACTATGGTTGATTTCAAATTGAGAATGTTGATTTCAAAATATCAAACATTCGCAGTTTCAAATCAACTCTGGTTGATTTTCAGCTTCAAATCAACATATCGTTGATTTTTCATCAACATGTTTTCTGTGTGTGTATTGTTTGTGAAAATGAGTAATTCTGATTTACTTGGGTTTACTCTCAATCCCACCTCCAAACACCACCATTCCACTTTTGCTAGTGCTGATTGTGTATTGTGTGAAAGCTAAGAATTTTCAACTACAGCCTATATGGAGGTCATCCGCATAACCGATTGCAAAAAATCCTCGGTTGTGAAGTCACTATTGGCTGTTCATAATCAGAATCAATCATAGCAACGGTGAGAGTACTCCGCCTTGGGGGTTACTCCTAGTAGCCTCTACGGTTTGGCTATGAACTTAACTCTCACCTCTTGCCAGGATCTTGGAATATTGTTTAGTATAGTCCTTTCAATTCTGTTCACTAAATTCGCAGTGAAAACGTCAGAATTAACATCAACCAATTCAATCTAAATATTAACCTTTATAGTGTTTATATTCAACAATTCTATTTAAAGATTTGTTTTTACTGTCAGCTATGACTTTTGAGTCGAATAATTTCATTTTTTAATTTGACCGCTGATCTTCTTATGTCAGACAACATTGAGTTTTGGAGCCGGTTTGGCACAGTTCTGTGAGATGATAACACGGCCCAAAAACGAGATAAGACTAGAAGGTGAAACCACAGACGCTGAGGGAGAAAACTTGGGAAAACTCACCAGTCTGAAGTTCCAAAGTAGAAAATTTTCATTTTGATTAAAAATTACGATAAAATACGCGTTTTGGTCCATTATTCAATATGAGTGTGGGAATAGTTTGTGTCGATATTTTTCGATGAAATGAGGTGAATTGTATTCTTTAAACATGGTTTAATTAATTTTTACATAAACATAACGTTACTTTATTCGAAATATTCATTTGCTCTTTACACATTTTTAAACGTTTTAATCTGAAATACTACAACAACAATACCAAGCAGAAGAATGAGTAACGAAAATCACTAGAATGAGCTCGATGCTCTCAGATGAACAAGAAGTAGTTCGACAAATGGCAGTTGACTTGATTATAAAATCACGTGAAACCACTTCTGATAATTCAGTTCGTCAATTCAAAATACCAAAAATTGATCCAAATGCTGATGTCTACTATAAAATGATAGACTTGTATGAAGAGAGTAATCTAGAACCACCTATCACGCAATCAATATCAGATGAAGATCTTCATAAATTCGTTGAAAATCCAAAAATGTGCAACGAGCTTACCAAAGACATACCCTGTCATAGTCAGGCCGTTGAACGGTTAATTAAAGTCATAACACAAGCATCGAAACAAGTTTCGGGGGAACAGCAACGAGATTCAGTTGTACATGTAAAATTACAGAGCCAAAAAATGCTTAAAAATGTCGAAACCAAAAGAGATTTTGTAGAGTTTTTGTCTACAAAAATGAAGTTAATTTTTTCTGTGTTATTATCATAACTAACGTCATATTTGTGAAAAATATTAAAAAAACATATTTAAACAATAAAAAATTTCCGTTTTTAATAAAAAATATTGACACAAACTATTCCCACACTCATATTGAATAATGGACCAAAACGCGTATTTTATCGTAATTTTTAATCAAAATGAAAATTTTCATTTTCAAGTTGCTTTCTTATATCGCAACAAAACGCAAAATTTCTTTCATATCTTCCATCTAGGAACCAAACACCAACTTTTCCCAGATGGCCAGGTCATTTGGCGAAAAACTTCAAAAAACGCTCCACTCTAACGTACACCTCGTTTCATCGCCTTGGTGTCAACTTACTCTCATTGTTGTACGTAGAACATATACAACTGTTCATTTGCTGCTGTATTTGTGACAATAGCAAATGAACAATGGAAAACCTACTACGTACAAAAATGAGAGTAAGTTGACACATTCCACATACATGTTGGACATTTTGCTGTATTTGCTGTAAACATATAGTTTATAACATGAGGTTGGAAATATTTCCAATTGGAAAATGAGTGTGAATAAAAAATAAAAATAACAAAAAAAGTTAAAATAAAGTGTAAAGAGAAAAGATAGAAAAGAGAGAAATAGCTTAAAAGTAATTGAAAAAGAAATTGCACGACATGCCACCGAGTGAATGGAGATTGATTATATTTTTATATATAATATTTTTGCACGGACCGTAGATGAATTTTTAACGCGTTTTTAAATGAAGATAGCGAATCATTGTTTCTGATTTCAACTGGTAAACTGTTCCAAAAATTAATTGCAGAGTAACTGAATGCGCGTCTGTCAAATGCGGTACGTGGATTCAAATTAACGCGAAGGTTGTCTGGATAACGCTGATTGGTCTATATTCTGGATAACGCGACGTTTCCCCGTTTCGAATAAACATGTGATTCAGGTATTTAGGAGCCTTTTTTGACAACTGCTTTAATCGTTATCAGCAATAAGATCACGGTTGAGCTGATTTTGAGTGCTATGTGCACCCTAGTCATAAGTTACTACATTCCCATAATCCATAATGGGGTCAATGAGAGCTGCTGCCATATCACGTTTGATATAATTGGGTATAAAATGCTTTGTGTGCCGGATGCGATTTAACACACCATACACTTTTTGCAATTTAGAATTGTCGGGCTGAGAGTAAAAACGGTTAAAGTGAGCTTACCTCCTGCTCACGCTTATGGATATATCTGTGAGAGTGAGCAGGAGGTAAGATCACTATAACCGTTTTTACTCTCAGCCCGACAATTGTCATGTTTTTGGAAAGAGAGATTTTCGTCAAAAATAACACCAAGCTTTTTAATTGACTTACAGAATTCGAGTTTTTCATTACCAATTTTCACATCACTGATCGCATTAAAATTTAACCGACTTGTATGATATTTAGAACCGATGATCATTACTTTCGATTTAGAACCGTTTAATTTCATACCGCGACGTTTAATAAAATCAATCAATTTTGCGAGATCCGAATTTACTAATTCATTACCGGTATTTATTTCAACTTCAGTAAGAGCCTGACAATCATCCGCGAATAAATGACCAGTCATATTTTCAAAAATGTTAGGTGTGTCGTTTTATTTTAATAAAGCCAGAAAAATGTTTGACCGAAATTGGTACCTTGAAAAACATCGTTATTAATCGCGACAAAATCCGATTCATGATTACCGACTTCAACTTTTTGCTGAATATTACTATAAATTGATTAGATTAATTTCGTAGCGTTGTTAGAAAAACCGTATGCTTCACAAACTTTTAAAAGAGCATCATGCGGAACGGACGGGAATGCTCAAAAGTGAGGTGGTACAACTATGATTTCTACGGAAACCAGATTGCCGTTCATGCAGCTTTGACTCAATATAATCAGTTACCTGATTATTCAGAAGAATGGCGAAGATTTTTGGAATGACAGAAATGATGCTGATTGGTCTATATTCTGAAACGGAAGCGAGATTTGGAACATTAAAGAGAGGTTTAATGATGATTTTATTCCAATCAGCTGGATAAACACTATGAGAAATGCAATAATTGAAAATGAAAATAACATGTTTGAAAATTATTGGAATGATTAAACGTAGGAATTTAAGCGGTACGCCATCGTCTCCAATTGCATTGCTTTACGGGAGATGAATAAAAAGTGTTTCGAAGATTGAAAAATACGTTGGCATAAGTGCATTGCATCCGGGGGGATTATTTTGAGAGGGATGAATTAGATTTAGAAGAATAAATAATGAATTCAAAAGTTCTAAACAAAGTCTTACTATATTTGTACACAGTAGTAAATTTTGACCAAGCGAAATTATCAAATATTCCCAAATAGAATATTATATTCACTGTCATTTATGTGTACATCGTTTTTTTTTAATTGCATTATTTTTCTGGATTATAAATAATTAAATGATATATTTTTAAATTTAATTTGAATTTCATAAAAGTTAATATTCTAATCCATACGGAATTTTTAAAGATTATTTATAAAAGTGAGTTTAATTGTGATTTTTTTGGATTTTCAGTCAAGTGAAATTTTGTACAAATGAAATTTTTTATAATATGTCAGAAACGGTATTACATTGTTGTGTTGCTAACAAATGCAAAGGTTTAACATATGGTGGTCTTTTTTTGAGATGCAAATTTTGTAAAAATAGAATATTTATTCAATGTATGAGACAAAAAGAGGTTAAGGTTAAACAACTACTTGAATGTTTTGGATTAGCCAAGAAGCTTGAAGACTAATTGTAAAACCGAATGATGATAATGATGAAAATTTGAGATTCTTCTGTCATATTTTCAATGAATATTCACCTTTATCTGTGATCAAAAATTATTTGAAAAGGGAAAAAATGATATTGAATTGAATTCAGAACAATTTCATGACACATATAATGAATTAGTTGATGACAGTGTCCCGAACATTGAACAGTCTGAAAAACATGTTGATTCGAATCTGGATGATGTCGTTAATAATTCTCTATTATTCAAAAATTTATCATCTCGAATCAAAGTTTTGAGAAACTTGAATATTTATCCAAAACCAATTAATGGAGTATATTTGATTCACATTTCAAGATTTGAATTTGGTACAAAACCTGATGATATTAAGAAAATTATTATTGAAAAGACCAAACTACATAGAAATTCTTTTTCTGTTGAGATACACAATTTTCATAGACGCAGTAAAAATGTTGGTAAATTTGTTTCTTGTAAAGTTTCCACATTAACAGAAGAATGTTCCAAAATAATTTGTGATCCTAAGATTTGGAATCCTGATTTTAGTGTGAAACCTTTTGTTATGGAAAAGAGAAAAATTCCATTAAATGGGAATAAGAACAAATCACAAATAATTTGAACAAATCAGAAATCAAATATGAAAAAGAAAAATTCTCACAAAAGTGGTTTGTCTGAGCATCGAAACAATTTTGTCAAAAACAAACTAAATTTTGAAAAAAACAATAATAACCGGAATAGTCGTGGTCATATTATTTCGAATCATAATCGTAATTATTTTGCTGATTCAAGCCAGAAATTTCATAACTATGTTCGAAATGGTCATCGTTCAAATTATGAAAATCAGCAACGACGACAGCCAGAACAACAACAACAACAGCAATCATCACAGCAGTATCAACGGCAATGTTGATTGGCAACATCCTCATCATTTGCAACAACCACGTTATAATCAATATCATATGGAATCAAAAAGAAATGAAATTAAATGAAATCAAATGAAATTTTTCCAAATAATTTTGATGTGTTTCGTTGTGATCGATCGGATCATACTGAAAGGGATCAGACTATTAAGAAGACAAATGGTGGTGGTGTTTTGATTGCCACTCACAAGTCTTTAAATGGTCAGTTAATATTTGATGGTGAATTAAATGGTGCAGAAATTATTTGTATTAGTATTAACATTAAATTACGAAAGTTTTATTTGGTTGAATTGTATATTAGACCAAATTCGCCATTCAAAGTTTTTGAGAATATAGTTAATGCAATGATTTTCTTATTATCGAAATCAGTTCACAAAGATTCAATTATTGTATCAGGTGATTTCAATTTGCCTGATTTGTTGTGGATTTCGAATGACATTGATAATCCAAACATTTCCTACCCTATTAATGCGTGTTCAAGGAAGGAACTGTTTATTTTGGATTCCTTTCATGAGTTTGGGTTATCACAAATAAATAGTTTTTCAAATGATAATGGTAAAATGTTGGATTTGATCTGGACAAATAACCCAGACTTGTTATATTGCCTAAATAGTGATATTTTCTTGGTGAAATCTGAGGTTCATCACAAATCCATTGAGATTGTCATTTATGGAAATCAGAGTGATAATAATAATTTCAATCATTGTTTTTATCTTGATTTTAGAAATGCTGATTATAATATTATAAATGATTGTTTCAACAATATTGATTGGGATTTGTTATTTTCTGATGACTCACTTGATGAAAATTTAAACAATTTTTATTCTCGTGTTAATAATGCAATAGATTCTCATGTTAAATTGAAGAAAAAAATGGTTTCCACACATCCAAAGTGGTTTGATTCAACTATTATTAATTTAAAAAATAAATTGAATAAATTGACGGACGGACGGACATATTCATTATCCGGACAATTTAAGGACGGACGGACACTTATTTTGTCCTAAATTGAACACATTTTTGAGATCAAAATGAAATATCACAAAAAGTGTTTTAATGACCGCAATTACTTAGAAAATGAAATAAATTCAATGAATGATTTTTATTGTTACAATATACGGCAGCCAGTACAAATTTTAAGAAGTGCTAAGTTTTGTGGTTTGGTTGAATTATGTTCACAACGAAGGTGTCAATCGCACAATTTTCGCAAAGAAATTTTTTTTTTTTTGTATTTTGGACTGATAATTTTTTTCAACAAAAAATATGTTCGACGGAACAAAATGTTCAAACATTTTGTGCGATAGATTTTTTTTGTACAAAATTGTGCGAAACGTGCAGAAAAAAAAATAGAAAAGAATTGTTTCTACTCATCCAAAATGGTTTGATTCAAATATGATTAATTTAAAGAATAAATTGAATAAATTGCGTAAAAAAAGGCATAATTCATTGGAAGATGATAATTGTTTTAAAATTGCTCGTACGGAATATAATAGATATTCTCGAATTGCTTATAATAACTATAAGATGAAAATGGAGGAACTGATTGTCGATGATCCAATGGAATTTTTCAAGTTTGTTAATGCAATTAGGAAGACTGCCAATGACTTTCCGAAAGAAATGCATTACAATGATCGAAAATCTTGCAAAGATACGGAAATTGCAAATCTTTTTGGTGAATTTTTCGCTTCTGCATATACTCGACACAATTTGGGTTTATCAGATATATGTAACTTCGGAAGTTTTGAAGCTGTTGTTAATTTATGTCAAAATATTCCCAAATTGATTATTGATGAAGCAGATATTATTCAAAAAATTCTTGAAATTCCTAATAATTTGATTTCTGGTCCTGATCGTTTACCTAATTTGTTTATTAAAAAATGTATTGGTACCTTGAGTAAACCAATTTCTATTTTATTAGACAAATCGCTCAAATCTGGTTATGTTCCTAATTTATGGAAATCATCTTTCGTTAAACCTATATTTAAAAGTGGTTCAAAGAATGATATTGAGAATTACAGGGGTGTTGCTCTACAAAATGTGATTCCAAAGATTTTGGATTCAATTATTGCGACACACTTGAATTTTCATATTAAGAACATGGTTGATGTGAGTCAACATGGTTTTGTAAAGGGAAGATCAACTATTACGAATTTGGTTGAATTTACTTCTCAGACGTTGAATGAACTAAAGCCACATAATCAAACAGATGCAATTTACATTGATGTGGCTAAAGCATTTGATTCTGTAAATGTTGAACTTTTGATACATAAATTAAATATCATGGGATTGAATTCACAACTTTTAAATTGGATAAATTCTTATATGAATGGTAGGAAACAAATTATCAAAGTAAATGATTGTGAATCAGATCCTATTGAGGTTTTTTCGGGTACGGGTCAAGGTTATCCCATTGCTGCAACCTTGTTTATTTTGTTTATCATTGATTTACCAAAATACAGTGGTGACTCATCAATTCTTTCATTTGCAGATGATGTTAGACTTTCCCACAATATTGCTTCAATTGATGATTGTTTAACTCTCCAAAAGAGTTTGAACAATATAGTTAGTTATTTTAATTTGAATCAGTTGAAATTGAATGTTAAAAAGACGAAATTAATGATTTTTCAACGCTTTGGTAATGCGATTGAATTCAATTATTCGATTGGTGATTCAAAAATTGAAAGAGTTGATCAAATTAAGGATCTTGGTGTGATATTGGACGGGAAACTTAATTTCAAGGCCCATGTTGAATCAGTGATAGCGAAGGCAAGATCAAGACTGGCCTGGATCAAACGTTTTGCTAAAGATTTTAATGATCCATATACAATTAAAATTTTATTTTTCAGTTTCGTTATTCCTATTTTAGAATATGGTTCTCAGGTTTGGAACACTCACAGCTTGGGACAGGCAAGACGAATTGAGTCTGTTCAGAAGCAATTTTTACTGTATGCTTTAAGAAGATTCAAATGGAATAATGAATTTCACCTCCCAAAGTATGAAAATAGACTGCTGCTGTTACGAATGATTTCTTTAGAAAATCGCAGAAGTGTTGCTCAAATAATGTTCATCCTGAAGCTGATCAAGGGTGAAATACGTTCGGATGTTCTTTTGGAAAAAATTCAATTCAGAATTCCATATCATTCTGTCAGAAATATTGAATTTTTAAGAATTCAATCTGTTAATCATGGCTATCAAAAACATATGCCCTTGAATATTTTAATTGAAACTTTTAACAAGTACTATAATGATAAATTGTTGAATGAATTTGTAATAGACTTTAATGTCAGTTCGGAAGTAGTTAAGAAAAGATTGAATGAATTATTTATGAAACCGATAGATTAACTAATAATTGTTTGTCTCATTTCGATTCATTTTTGTAGTTCAGCAATCACAGAGACTTGCTCCGAAATCATTAGGATTGGCAATGGATTGTTGATTCGATACAATTTATTGAATCAACTATTTCATGTAAATCAATTGTAAATATTTTTAAAAATCATTTAAATAAACCACCTTTGGCGAAGAAACGCTGTTTGGTGCAGTAATAATAATAATAATAATATATTTATTTATTTATTTTTATTTATTTGTTACGAAACCTAAATTTATATCAGTACGTGTTCACTAGCAAGCTAGTACGTGCTCACTAACAATGCTTAAAAATGTGTTCAATTTAGGACAAAATAAGTGTCCGTCCGTCCTTAAATTGTCCGGATAATGAATATGTCCGTCCGTCCGTCAATTTGAGTCCGTCCTTTTGTCCCACTTCAAAGTCGGAAAATTTGTGTCCGTCCTTTTGTCCCACTTCTAAGTTGGAAAAATTTGTGTCCATCCTTTTGTCCTACTTCAAAGTCGGAAAAATTTGTTTCCGTCCTTTTGTCCCACTTCAAAGTAGGACAAATTTGTGTCCGTCCTTTTGTCCTATTTTAAAGTCGGAAAAATTTGTGTCCGTCCTTTTGTCCTATTTTAAAGTAGGACAAATTTGTGTCCGTCCTTTTGTCCTATTTTAAAGTCGAAAAAATTTGTGTCCGTCCTTTTGTCCCACTTCAAAGTAGGACAAATTTGTGTCCGTCCTTCTGTCCCACTTCAGAAGTCGGACAGATGGACGGACAAAATTTTCCTCTTTGACACCTTTATTTGGTAACGTGATTGATTTCGATTATACCATTGGTGATTCAAGAATTGAAAGAGTTGATCAAATTAAGGATCTTGGTGTGATTTTGGATGAGAAACTTAATTTCAAA
Source organism: Resseliella maxima (assembly GCA_029041755.1). Taxonomy (NCBI): domain Eukaryota; kingdom Metazoa; phylum Arthropoda; class Insecta; order Diptera; family Cecidomyiidae; genus Resseliella; species Resseliella maxima. The sequence continues at coordinate 153,580 of JAQOWM010000014.1, forward strand.
GCTCATATTGAATCAATGATAGCAAAAGCTAGATCAAGACTGGCTTGGACCAAGCGTTTTGCTTGGGATTTCAGTGACCCATATATTATTAAAATATTATTATTTAGTTTCGTTATTCCTATTTTAGATTATGGTTCCAATGTTTGGAATACCCACAACTTGGGACAAGAAAGACGAATTGAATCTGTTCAGAAGCAATTTTTGCTGTATGCTTTAAGAAGATTCAAATGGAGTCATCGATTTCACCTCCCAAAGTATGAACATAGATTGATGCTGTTACAAATGATTACTCTGAAAAATCGCAGAAGTGTTGCTTAAATAATGTTTATCCTGAAGCTGATCAAGTGAAATACGTTCGGAGTCTCTTTTGGAAAAGATACAATTTAGAATTCCATATCATTCTGTCAGAAATATTGAATTCTTGAGAATTCATGTTGTTAATCATGGCTATCAAAAGAATATGCCTTTAAATATTTTAATTGAAACATTCAACAAAACTTATAATGAAAAATTTTTGAATGAGTTTGTAATAGACTTTAGTATCAACTCGGAAGTAGTTAAGAAAAGATTAATTGAATTGTTTAAAAAACCAATGGATTAACCAACAATTGTTTGTTTCTTTTTGATTCATTTTGTAGTTCAACAATCACAGAGACTTGCTCCGAAATCGTTAGGATTGGCAACGGATTGTTGATTCGATACAATTATTGAATCAACTATTTTATGTTAATTAATTGTAAATCTTTTGAAATAATTTAAATAAACCACCTTTGGCGAAGAAACGCTGTTTGGTGCAGTAAAAATATTAATAATAATAATAAGAATATGTATGAGTGCAATATTATGTGCAGTGTGAGGTCATCTCACTGCGATGTAAACATTTCTTCTGTTAATCCACAATGCCAATCAATGTACGCACTGGCTACTATGCACGATGCTATTCATTTCATTATCAAGAGTTAATCTTATCTTGAAGTTAAATTATAGATATTCTAAACAAATTTCATGGCTCGATAATGTATGACCCACAGGACACAAGCCAAGAATTTTACTTGATGATAATTGAAAATTCAAACAAATAATAGCTTTGACATTTTTTCATGTTTTTGTCATAAATCAAATTTTATATTTTGTAAATTTTACTAACATTGTATGAATTTGGGCGTTTTTTCAGAATTTATTGAGAAATCAATTGAAACTTTCAGCGAAGACATCAATTCAGATCATACAGTTAGTGGCACTAGTTATGTTTCCCCTGTATGACTTCTAGATTATGGTCTGACTAGTGGGCAAATGTGGTGTTGAAAATTTTCGACATATTACAGTAAGATTTCCGATCTAAATATAGATGGAGCAAACTGTCATACGCTGTTGTAAACAAATATGTGACAACGATAAAAACAAGAATAATTAATAATAACAAAGCAGCAATTCTGCTTTGATCCGATAAAGCACCGATTTTAGATGGCTCTGATGGTCAAATGTTCCCAAAACTCTTATAATTATTTATATAGAACATGTTGAGCCACTGGGTCTGACCTATAGTCTGTTTGATGATTTTGAATATTATTTTGCGTTTATTTTGCAATAAACGTAGAGCAATTTTATTTCTTTTCTGCTTATCGATTTGTGTTACTTCTTTAACTTATTCATAACAGTAATATTATCATAATTTATTTTTGTATATTGAAGTTGATTTTTTTGATCTACCAAAAATTCTTCCAAATTTTAATAATTGATAAGTTAACTTATGAATTCCATCCCCATTTTTATGGTGGCAAATACTTGCTCTATTATATAGGACTTTTTGCATTACGTCGCAGTTGGATAAGCAAGTACTGTCAGTAAAATAAAAAATAATGAGAAAATAAATGTTATTATTTTAGTAAAAGAAATGAATTTAACACCATCAAAATTATCATCAACGTGACGAAACTTATGTACCAAGTATTGTTAAACCATATATGAATACAATTTGAATTGAATGACCAAAGACCGCAAAACAAAAATAAAAAAAATGCTAAATCGCAATTATTAAATCTTATCTTCTGTAATAAATTTATATTTTCTCAGTCTTTTCGGACTTGTGCTCAAGTGTTTATACATTTCTTATATCGTTTACCTAGTTGTTCTTTGCCTCAGTATTTGTCCATAACCGATTTGCTTTTGTGGATTTGTAGAAATGCGAAATTATTTTGTGTTTTTGTTTCGGAGTTGGACTCTTTCCTTAAAAAAGTGTCTTGTTCTAAGGTAAGAATATTACTTGGATAAATGAAACGAAGGAAAACCGCTTAGAATATCTAAAAAAATCATTCCAATTAAGGTATTCATTTTCATTGCGCGTGATTATTTTTAATTTCGAGTTAGTAGCAGAACGTTCTATTTTCTTTTAAATTCCCTTTATTTTTGACGTCATGTTTCGTTTATAATTACTTACTTGGTTTAATTGTAAAAAAAATTTTGGACCTTTCATTTTTTGGTAACTGCACAGAGAATCCTATTTGGAAATATCTATCCGTTTATCGGAAAAGATACAAATCTAGCCGTTTAATAGGATAATTTAACTAATTCTACCACTTTTTTCAATAATAATTATTATAATAACTGCGCCCATTAATAAACACAATAATAATAATAATTATGCGATCTATAATAATAGCTGCGCCGCCGATCGGAAAATGGGAAAAATAAATTAATTTTGGACTATAGGTAAAAAAAATTTGAGACCTATTGATTACTTGCCCAGGCTGATCCATGGATAATCAGGATTTGATCTGAATTCCAAAGCTTCCTATTTGAAATTTCATATAAAAATAAATATAAAATTATGCACACCAATTTTTACTGAAATTCCATATAGAAAGCTCTTGAATTCAGGTTAAATCCTGAGAATTCAGGTTAAATCCTGAGTCAATAGGTCTCGAATTTTTATTACCTACACACAAGTAAATCTGTGTATAATTTTTCAATGTATTATTCCAATACGGAAAAAATACGGAACACTCCAGAATGGAGTAAATATGTATTGGTTAACTCCGATTTGGTATAAACGTCACATAGGAAACTGGGCTTTCGAACGATTGTCAAAATTTTTTGCGCTAAAATTTCAGTTTTCACCAATACATATTTACTCCATTATGGAGTGTTCCGTATTTGTTCCGTATTGGAATAATACATTGACAAATTATACACAGATTTGTTTGTGTGTATAGTCGAAAATTCATTTATTTGAAAGAGATTTGCAAATACAACGTGCCTTTTTGTCTATGAGTATTTTATGTCGGCAATATCAAATAAAAATGCGGCAGTAATTTTCGAAGAGAAACAAAGAAACAGAATTGTGAGATTTGTTCAATAATTTAGATTTTGTATTTGTTATTCAATTTAATTGGATTGGAAATATTGGGCAATAAAAATGTGACAAAACACAAACAAACACCCTACTGTCCTGTCATATGCTCTTATCAAACTATGTTTACTTTACGTGGTATTTGGTTTTAAATTAAACTTAAATTTGTCCATATCATGTTTTTGTTCATTCATCGTAAAGAACTCAATTATATATATATGTCCTTTGTATTGTGCAATAAGTGCAGATGTTTTTATAGTAAGTAATTTTATTCATATTCCCTTTATAAAAATTAAGAGTCAAATAAATGAATCAAATGCAAAAATATATTGAAAATCTAATGAGTTTTGTTTAAAAGTTGAATCAAATTTATTCTTGGTTATTATTTAATTGATACTCACAACCGTCAATAAGCGATATAGTTGTATGTACAATGTGGAGTCTACATTGTGGACATATTAATCATCAATCCCCAGTCGTGACTTGGACAGTTCACTTGATACTATTAGTACCATCAAATATCTTAATACGTCTTTAATAAATGATGAATATCGGTTGTGAAGTCACCATAATAGGCTGTTCATAATCAGAATCAATAATAGCAACGGCGAGAGTTCTCCGCCTTAGGAGTCCTAGTAGCCTCTACGGTTTGGCTATGAACTTTATTCTCACTTCTTGCCAGGATCTTGGAATATTGTTTAGTAATAGTGAAGTACTATAAAATTTTACTTTTCCGCACACAACATGTTGTGCGTAAAAGCATTGTAATCGGCCAAAAAATTAAGGGCTCTAAAAAATATTGTTTCTCAGCGATTTGAACCTAGAAGAACACGAAAAACCAGTTTTAGGAGCGTCGTAATGTGAGTGTGTGGTACCCTGTAAGCTGTACGCAAAAATTTGTTAACTCGATAGCTCATTCCGAACGAGTCCAAAAAAAATCTGATGATGAAGAATTGTTAGGATAGTTCAGGAATAGAAACCATTGAATTTTCAGCCATGAATGATGACCGCATAGTGGATCCGATAAATGGAGTCATATCCAGTGCAAATGATGATTTTTGAATGAAAAGTGTCCAAAATAGCCATTTTACGGCATTTTCGTCAAAGGAAACTCAAAGTCTGTTCCGTTGTTTGTTCGGACCATAAATGGTTTTTTTGGTGAAAGATGACACTTTTGTATGGAAAAGTATCCAAAATAGGGATTTTTTGGCGTTTTCCTCAAAGGAAACTCATATTTTTTTGCGAAAAAAAATATAGGTCGTCGAATGTTAAAGAGTCGTTTCCATTGTTTGTTTGGTCCCCAGATAAGATTTTAGGTGGAAAATTACACTTTTGGGAAAGTATGTAAAATGACAATTTTTGAAGTTCGATGTTCGAATAAAAGTATTATTATTTCGCCAAAACAATTAGTTTTTGACTTTCTACTTTCGCTGAATTTATTGTAAATTTAATCGTAAATGGAGATGCTACAGTTCAAAACCCGTTTGCAATTCCTTTCACAGAAGAAAAAATGCAATTTTGAGCATAATTTGTAAGTCATTTTCGGTTAACTTTAAACGGAGAAAGAGATATCGTGCGTAATTCATCTTATATTGGTTTCGAAAACGTATTTCTTCTACAAGTTTCCTTTTCAAGGAAAATGTCATAGTATGGGACTACTTTATTTAGAGAGAAAGTTGTTTTGATTATGGAAAACATGTTATTAAAAGATAAAATGTAATGAATTCTTAACAGAAATTGAATAAGTTTCATGTGTTGGATTTTCAGTGCGGAAAAGTTCATCTTACGGATGTAATACATCTTGTTTTTATTAGCTTCTTGGTACAGTCCAGCTTTTTCGAATGAAGGCTGGGAAGAAACCGTCCATTCTATGAGACTTGAAAGGAGTAAAGGAGAAAAGTACCCATTCAGTTCTCCTCTTTGTAACAATTTTGGGAATACTGCCCCCATCGTTGACGATAGGTGGTTCCTCTTGTTCACTCCCCTCAAATATCTCCTCAGCTAGAACCAGATTTCCCGGTATATGTGTGTCCAACAGTCCTTGCTGTTTCCTCTGGTGATTCAGTGAATTTACCATCAGGTAAATTGAGATTGATTTTGACGTTTGTAACTGACAGGTCAGAAAATTTTGCGCTCTTGCTATTTTATTGTGATTTTATTGATATTTTTATTATTTTTTAATAAAAATAATAAAAATAATTTTTGAGACGTAAAAATTTATTTTTTTGTCTCAGAGTGTTTGTTTTCTTGTGTTTTGCATGAATATGATATAGTTTATTAAGTTTTATTTATATTCATAATTTTTTTATATATTTTTATTTCATATCGTCTGATTGAGTGTGGTTATGTTCACCGTTGCTGTTTTCAACCGTATCGTGGGTTTTATACATCTTTATCGGATTGCTGATCTAATAAATATTGATAAGAATTCGCATGAACATTGTCAACCGAGTCGGGAATTAATCAATAAATTATCGTTTCACAATATTTTTCGAGATCAAACCGTTATCGTTTATTATATATAATACTATAGTAAAGTCCTAGTGAAAAAAGTCGTCGGTGAATCGAATGAACAATCGCTTCGTTTTGTATCGGAATTTTTCAATGTTTTGCGCCATGATATTAATTTATAAAAGAATCTCTTGTAAAAAATACACACGTTTGTCTAATTAAATTCGATAACTTTAATAATTACATTCACTATGAAAATGTCGTGTTGCCTCATAACCTCACTTTGTTAAATCGTGTTAGTAGACTTGCGCGCGTCAGTTCGTCGATAAATTTTTCATCATTAATCAACGTTAATATCGCGAATGTAAATAAAAATTATGTATGTGATTGAAAAATTTCTAAACTAAGGTGATTCTTAATTCGTCTAAATTGATAACGTAGAATTTTTATTTGTTGAAATTTACACGCGTACATCGAAAATTGTTTTTGGTGTTGTATATCGTGCTCCGCGTTGTAGTGCAGAAAATACCCTTAAGCATTTTGAACTATTAGGCACCAGTTTCGCGCATGAACAAAACGTAATTTTTGCTGGTTACTTTAATATTAATTTACTAAATAATTTAAATCTAGCTTCTGTTATAAACACAAACATCGCGTTAAACTTTAATTTGGTTTATGCCCTACACATTGGTGGCCCTATAAAATGCCATCACAAATTGACTTGATTTTTACTAATAATCTCGCGCGCGTTAATACTTTTGGTCATTTTCCGTCCGGTATTTCATTTCATGACTTGTTATTGTGTTCATACAATATCAAGACTGAAAAAATCGATAAAAATATTGTCTTTAGCGGTAGAAAATTTGATGGCATTGATTTTAATGAGCTCGCTCGTTGTTGTCGATCATTGAATTGGAATTTTAACCATTGTCAGAATGTTGACGATATGGTTTCAACGCTTAATGATAATATTCTGCATATCCTAAATCGCTTTGCACCACTTAAATCGCGTCGCGTTCGCCACTCTCCCAAGCACTGGTTTAATAATGATATTAAACATGCTATGGATGAAAGAAAAGCTGCTTACGATGATTGTAGATCAAACAATCATAGTGATGCAGTTACGCATGAACAGTTACTTGACATCCATAAGGAGAAAGCCAATAATTCTAGTAAAAAGAAGTCAACGGTTGAGAGATTCAATGAGGCTAACTCCATGCGGTTTAAGTGGAGTATTATTGAGTCGCTTGGTTGTTGCAAATCTAGCAAGGATGACAGTAATGATTCAGAAATTTTAAATAATATAATTATAATCTTAACGATTTCAATGAATTTTTTGCCTCAATTCACTTTTCCCAAGGGGCTGATCTTAATAAATTATCCCTACCTACAAACATCCTATCCACTTTTTCCTTTCAAGAAATATCCTTTGATGAATTCGCTTATGCTTATAAGCAAGTTAAAAGCAACGCTATTGGAGACGATGGCGTACCGCTTAAATTCCTCCATTTAATCATTCCAATAATTTTCAATCATGTTATTTTCATTTTCAATTATTGCATTTCTCATAGTGTTTATCCAGCTGATTGGAATAAAATCATCATTAAACCTCTCATTAAAGTTCCAAATCTCGCTTCCGTTTCAGAATATAGACCAATCAGCATCATTTCTGTCATTCCAAAAATCTTCGCCATTTTTCTGAATAATCAGGTAACTGATTATATAGAGTCAAAGCTGCATGAACGGCAATCTGGTTTCCGTAGAAATCATAGTTATACCACCTCACTTTTGAACATCTCTGAGAGTATCAGATCGTCAATAAATCGCAAGAAAATTTTTATTTTTGTCTCGCTCGATATAAAAAGTGCATTCCCGTACGTTCCGCATGATGCTCTTTTAAAAGTTTGTGAAGCATACGGTTTTTCTAACAACGCTACGAAATTAATCTAATCAATTTATAGTAATATTCAGCAAAAAGTTAAAGTCGGTAATCATGAATCGGATTTTGTCGCGATTAATAACGATGTTTTTCAAGGTAGCAATTTCGGTCAAACATTTTTCTGGCTTTATTTTAACGACACACTCAACATTTTTGAAAATATGACTGGTCATTTATTCGCGGATGATTGTCAGGCTCTTACTGAAGTTGAGTTTGATCAAATAAATACCGGTATTGAATTAGTAAATTCGGATCTCGCAATATTAAATGATTTTATTCAACGATGCGGTATGAAATTAAACGGTTCTAAGTCGAAAGTAATGATCATCGGTTCTAAATATCATACAAGTCGTTAAATTTTGATGCGATCAGTGATGTGAAAATGTTCAAGCAGTTGTCAAAAAAGGCTTCTAAATACCTGAATCACATGTTTATTCGAAACGGGGAAACGTCGCGTTATCCAGAATATAGACCAATCAGCGTTATCCAGACAACCTTCGCATTAATTTGAATCCACGTACCGCATTTGACAGACGCGCATTCAGTTACTTTGCAATTAATTTTTGGAACAGTTTACCAGTTGAAATCAGAAACAATGATTCGCTATCTTCATTTAAAAACGCGTTAAAAATTCATCTACGGTCCGTGCAATAATATTATATATAAAAATATAATCAATCTCCATTCACTCGGTGGCATGTCGTGCAATTTCTTTTTCAATTACTTTTAAGCTATTTCTCTCTTTTCTATCCTTTCTCTTCTTTAAACTTTATTTTTACTTTTTTTGTTATTTTTAATTTTTATTTATCATTGTTAACGTAATTTAATTTTAAGTGAAATTGTATTTCCCCACGACTCTCCAGACCGGCCTGCCTCCTGCTTTACCATGGTTTTCCGGACCCAATCTTGGTGTTGAAGCTTCACTTTAATACCATCACACCCCTGATTGTATTCTCTTTGCTAAAGTCGTACCATGGGCGGAATTTATGTCGCATTAGGTCTTTGCATGTTGTAGCATGTTTACTAGCTTGCTAGTGAACACATATTGACATAAATTTAGGTTTCGTAATAAATAAATAAAATAAATAATGGTAACTTTAGGACTCCGGGTCCCCGTGCAGGATCTGTTACAAGAATTTTGTGGAGTCTAGAGGTCATTTTTTCACCCTCTATTCTGCTTAGAAACAATTTTATCGCATTAGGAAAAATTAGGCAGTAATGTCATCCGAATCCGCGGCATTTACTTTTTCAGTGTCAACCTCCAGTTCGGCACCAACAATTTGCTTATGCGGTTTCTTCTTGTTTGTGGTTACTTTGCCCAAAGAAATTTGCCTTTAACCGTGTACTGAACTTTTGCAATTGAATGTCCAGCTTTGAGCTTTTCAACATTGACTGGTTCGGTCTACTTTGGAACTTCAGACTGGTGAGTTTTCCCAAGTTTTCTCCCTCAGCGTCTGTGGTTTCACCTTCTAGTCTTATCTCGCTTTTGGGCCGTGTTATCATCTCGCAGAACTGTGCCAAACCGGCTCCAAAACTCAATGTTCCGTTGTCTGACATAAGAAGATCAGCGGTCAACTTAAAAAATGAAATTATTCGACTCAAAAGTCATAGCTGACAGTAAAAACAAATCTTTAAATAGAATTGTTGAATATAAACACTATAAAGGTTAATATTTAGATTGAATTGGTTGATGTTAATTCTGACGTTTTCACTGCGAATTTAGTGAACAGAATTGAAAGGACTATACTAAACAATATTCCAAGATCCTGGCAAGAGGTGAGAGTGAAGTTCATAGCCAAACCGTAGAGGCTACTAGGAGTAACCCCCAAGGCGGAGTACTCTCACTGTTGCTATGATTGATTCTGATTATGAACAGCCCATTATGGTGACTTCACAACCGAGGATTTTTTGCAATCGGTTATGCGTAAAGTAAATCAGAATTACTCATTTTCACAAACAATACACACACAGGAAACATGTTGATGAAAAATCAACGATATGTTGATTTGAAGCTCAAAATCAACCAGAGTTGATTTAAAACTGCGAATGTTTGATATTTTGAAATCAACATTCTCAATTTGAAATCAACCATAGTTGATTTTGAGCTTCAAATCCACATATCGTTGATTTTTCATCAACATGTTTTCTGTGTGTGTAGAAATCTAACTAGATAAAGGAACCCGAGAATTTATGAGCACTGAAATAGTGCAAAAGAATCGGTAAAATATCTAGTTCTAAAATCAATTGGAAAACACAGCGATTGGGAAAACGTCTCCAAAATGTAATATGTTGTTGTACAGTGCTATCGTGAAACCAATGTTGGCCTATGAAGCTTTCATTTGGTGGCAGGGTAGCAGAATTGCAACCATGCAATTTAAACTAAACCATTTATAAAGAGTTGCGAGTCTGCGCACTACAGGTGCTATGAGCACAACTCCAAAGCTTCAAAGTTATATCAGGTAGTTGATGTGTCTATTCGTTTAACATGTATTTATCATATTAGAGATAAATTCTTCACCTAGGTGGCGTATAGTCAACTTTTTAGCTGAATAGAATGCCAAAGTCCACAACAAAACAACAATAACAACAATCATTTAAAGACCATTAATGCCCTTCAGCGTCTGGTCTGTTTTGTAATGGACGGCCCTTAACAATTCTTTTCCAGCTTACCCTATCGAGAGCCAGGTCTTGAGTTTCCCTATTCCAGTCATACCCTCTTTCATTCAAATCATTCTTGACAGAATTTAAATATCTTCTTCGTGGTCTACCTCTACCTCTCGGTCATTCACTTCAGCATTCAAAATCAACTTTGGTAAACGATACCCATTCATACGCTGTACATGACCAACTCATCTCAATCTAGACTTCCTTCGACCTAGTCAACCGAATCTACATTCAAATCCTCACGTATTTTCTCATTTCCAATTCTGTTTTCCTATTGATTCCTACGCAACACACCCGATATCATACAAAACTTTCATATCAGCCACTTCCAAATCATGAATTAAATTGTTTGAGTTGACCCAGCTCTCGCTACCATACGTGATAGTTGGTCTGAAGATTGACCTATGAAACATCAACTTTGTCTCCTTGCTCAACTCACTTCTATTAAAAATGTGTGATCTGAGCTGCGCAATTACCTTATTACCATTCACTCTACGATGTTCAAATGAAAGGTTTAGAGGAAAAATGTCATACAGAAAAGTTCCGCGGAAAAATGATACAAATCTTATATGCCACTTATTTGGAACACATTTTGCGTACAAAATACTTCATTTGCCACTTGTTTTATTCATTTTTCCATGGAACTTTTCTGTATGACATTTTTACTCTGAACGCTACAAATTCCTTACGCAGCTTGTCGTCTTCAGAGAAGATGCAGCCAAGATATTTAAATTGAGTTTAGATAAAAATTTTATACATTTCCCATTTTTCCCCTTTTCTTTTGGATATTTGGATACGGTGAGTTTTATAAAATCTGCAGAAAATCCTTAACAATTTGAAAAATTATGCTATCCTATTTATGTAGTTAGAAACACACGAAACGTCTCTTTTACGTTCTTTTCATACAAAAGTGTCATTTTCCATCAAAAATTTCATTTAGGCACTTAAAAAAGACAATGAAACCGACTTTTCAATATTCGAGAAGCTCTGTTTAAAAAAGTAATTACAAACTAATAAACTAACTTTAATTTGAAGTTATGATATTATTATGTGCGTTAATTATATCTATAATTTTTCAATCTAATTTTTGAATAAATTGTGGGGCACTTTGCTTTCTTGCTTTGGGTTGAATGCTTGGTTAGCTCCTGCATCTTATATACATCTTTCCCTTTCTGTATTGTGAAAAGCCGTAAAAAGTGAGACTCACCGGCGGTGAGTCACTGCAATATGTTATTTATGAGATGAATCAATGAAAATAGATGACTATTGCAGTCGTTACCTAAGAAAATGCAGTGTAAATGAAGAAAAAATACGTATAACTTATACAGTAAAATGGACAAACACTAATGGAACTGTAAATACTTAGTAAGTAAACAATATAAATTTTGACCAAAAATATCAGTTTTTTTTCTGTGTATTTTCGTGGTAATTTTAATTATGATACTATTTGTAGAAAATAACACAAAATAATTATTGTTCCTCTATTTCAAAGACCGATCAAACTGAGCAAAAAATGAGATATGAAAGCGAGTTGTTTTTTTTCTTTGAATGATTTATGTTCAAAGTTGATGTTATATAATATAATAAATTCGACATGAATAAACAAATAAAAGCACTAACTGCTACTATGTTGAATCACTTACGTTTTTGTTTCCATTAGCAATACTGTTTTTCTCAGCATAAAAGGCAATGATTCAACGATATCGAAGATTATTCGTGTTTTGTTAAAGAAAATACAGCTATAAATTTCTGATGACAGTAACTTCTATGTTTGTGGAAATGAGCGATAATACTATTCCTCTCTTTTGATGGCACTAAAAAATTTTGGAATTCAGTCATTCGAATCGCCTTAATATGTCAGATTGACAAATGTTAAACTATAATTTTTTTTCAGCAAAACTGAAGAAAAATTAGGTGTTTAACGTTACCACGAACTAAACAGCGCAGACATGACCAAGTCTGGAAAAATAATTTTAATGAATTCACAATGGAAAAAAGTTACGTCTTCAAAGTCTTAAAATATTATGATGATGTTGTTGATGTTGATGACGTTGAAGAAAGAATTAAAGATATAAAGTTTTATTATTATTTGACGCCACTCATATTCATGGGACGAATAGCGATAATAAGTGTTAGGACTGTTTTGCGTACTATTTTTTTCTGATCAATTTTTGATACATTCAATGTTAACTATAAATTAGCGAATTTTCAACACAAAAAGCAAAGAATTTACATGGGGAATATTGATTTATTTAGTTCCATCCATCATTTCAGCTGTCAAAAGCAATGTGAAGAAGAAAACTTTTGACCAATTCACAATAGCGATTTGCAAGTAGAAGTAAGATGCTATGAAAAATAAAATAATTTTCTATTATATTTTTTAATATCCAGTCTGACGCAAAAATATCAATTTGAGAATGTTTGAAATTGTTTCTACTTTCTTGCCAAACTCAGGCCGCCAGTCTGAAAAATGCAAAGGAAAAGTTATGATGAAAAATTTAAACATCAAACATGGATAGAAATCAAATATGAATATGGACGCTTTGTTGTTTCTGCTTCTTCGTTGTGAAATAAAGATCAGAAACATAAAAGCAACGGTTTACAATGTTATTTGATGCCTTTGAATGGAAGCAAAGCAAATAAGCATATCATAGGATACTTCGTTTGCTATTCGTGAATATATGTGTTTCGATTTGTTCGAGAGTAAATCCAATTTTTCTCTATAATTGAAAACAGATTTGACTTTTGATTCAAAAATGCGCCTTGGGTCGAATATTCTTCTTGAGTCGTAAAAATATTAAAAGGGAAAGTTACGTCCATGATATATCAAAATAATGACCGTTTATTCAATTTGAAATGTTGGCGAGAAAGAGAATAAAAAAAACAACCACATAATTCAACAATTAAGTTTTATGATGCGTTCGAATCTTTTTTTCATTCACTTCATTTATGAATATTTTTTGTACATGAAGGCGACGAAGCATAATTTGTCGTTATTGAAAACATTTTTTCAATGATGTTGTATGTTGGTCAAAAAAAGGATAACAACTTTTTATTATTTTGTCTTTAGGGCTCTCATTTTAGGTCTTATGTTTTTGTTTTGTTTTTCCAATTTTCGTCAATTATTTCGTTATGGATAGTATCCAGTAAATAATGAAATCGTAATTTCATTCATGTACACCTATCAATTTGTTAGTCTTTATTTTAAATTTGCGAGTTTTTATCTTTGTTTTTTAGGAAAAATTTGACAATAGATTTTCATTGCGATATAAAAAGAATAAGATGGAACTTTATGATTAATTTATTGGTACACGAAAAGAAAATTTACTACCTCCCAAAACAAAGTGTGTCCCTTCTCACATTTCACTCGACGGGTTACCAAAATGGAAATGGAAATGCAAATGAAAACAAATCCAAAACACAGACAAATGGAGTGAAACCTATGGAAATTACATTTTTAACAACAGTAATCATTTCTTTAGAAAAAATCGACGTGCAATAACATCCAAGAATGCTCTTTTACGTTACTTATATTTAATCTTAATCTTAATCTTAATGTTAATGCTAAGCTTGTTAACATTTATTATAATTTTTTTTCTATAAAATGGAAAAAAGGGGAGACATTTCATTTAAATTTTGATTGTTCCCTTTAAATTTGAACTAATGTACTTTTTTAATATAATATTATCAGACGGGATATTTTACATGTGGAAATATATTCGGTGTCATTTCCCACGAAACACAGATTTTGAGGGCATAATAATGCGGTGTGTGAAAAATACACATAATCTTAAGTACTATGTTATGGTGAACCTGCTGTTTACAAACCAAATAACACGAAACAAAAATCCTTTCAAAGATATTTAATTCATAAGTCGGGATTATCTGGTAACCTTCTGATATATATATGTATATGTGTGTGTTTTAGTATTTTTATAAATAACAGTACCAGTAAGCATATTATCTGTAAGTAACACTATGATGGTTGCAAGTGCCGTTGTTTATCAATTACATTATCACATTAAAATACTTCTTTTTCTGAAAACACATATGAACGGTCGTTATTTATCTTGATGTTTCCAAATTATTTTGTGGTAGCTTCAACGAAAATATATTATGTAACCATGACCACACAAATTATTCTATTATTATTAAAAAAATGAGAAAAGAAAAAAGCCCGGAGAAAATATTTCGGGAATATTTTAACCATATGGAAAATTCAAATAAAGAAACTACTGTTCGCATTTCATATTATTATCAGTAAAGAACATGTTAGTCCCGAGTGTTTCCGTACATTTTAGAAGAATGGAATTGCCACGGAATAAAACTTTGTTGCAACGCTGTTACAGCAATAGAAATCTGCTCATCTTCTTTGAAAACAGTTTCAACATTATGCAAAACACAAAACACAGTTCAATTAACATTTCTAAAAAATAAAATACCAGATATGAACTACATTTTCATTCTCTATGGATTTGAATTTCATCGTTTATTTTTATTTAGCAACCGCGTTTCTGTATATAACATATTATGTGTTGAATAACAATAACAATGTAGTTGATTTCATATTTGTATCGTGGAAATGCGATGAAGCGTAAAATTTGTTCAAAATGCAAATTAATGAAATGGCGCCACATTGATATGCGTACGTACATGAAAATTTATTTTTACTTTTATTTTTTATATTGCTTAAGATGAAATATCGAATCCAATTTGTTTTTCACGTTCTGAATGATTCCAAGTCATTAAATGAGTGCGTAATAGTTCCACATTCATAATTTCGATTAAACAAAGTTTGCAAATCACAGATCTCAAATACATAGTCCTCCAAAAATAACATATTTTAATAAATATGCAAGAGTCCAATTTGAATGCATCAGAACCTACATCTTATACAAATCAGAGCAATGAAGTTTCAATCGTCTTATGTTATCGTTATATGATGGTAGTGTCAAACTTGGTAAACCATGCAGTGGGAAGATTGACTTGGTACCATAGATATCTTCGGATATTTTAAATACTGATTGCTCAGATTCTTTCCATTCATAATTGACAGAATATTACTTTTCCGCACACAACATGTTGTGCGTAAAAGTATTGTAATCGGTCAAAAAATTAAGGGCACGCAAAAATATTTTTTCTCTGCGTTTTAAACCTAGGAGAACATGAAAAACCAGTTTTTAGAGCGTCGTAATGTGAGTGTGTGGTACCCTGTACGCTGCACCCTGTACCCTGTACGAAAAATGTGTTAACACGATAGCTCATTCCCAACGAGACCAAAAAAAAAAAAAAATATAATGATGCAGAATTGTTAGGAGAGGTCAGGAATAGAAACCATTTTATTTTCAGCCATGAATGATGATCACCTAGTGGATCCGTTAAATGGACGGTTGTTGAGTGTAAATGATGATTTTTGTATGGAAAGTGTCCGGAATAGGTATTTTACGGAATTTTCGTCAGAGGAAACTCATATTTTTTTGTGAAAAAAATGTGGATCCTCGAACATTGGAAAGTCGGTTCCATTGTTTGTTTAGTCCCCAGATGAGATTTTTGGTGAAAATGGCACTTTTGTATGGGAAAGTAACTAACATAGGGATTTTTCGGCATTTTCGTCAAAGGAAACCCATATTTTTTTGCGAAAAAAATATAGGTCCTCGAATGTTAAAGAGTCGGTTCCATTGTTTATTTGGTCCCCAGATTAGATTTTCGGTGGAAAATTACACTTTTGTATGTGAAAGTACGTAAAAACGGCATTTCATTTTAAAAACGTTCGAAGTTCGAAACATATAAAACTATTATTATTTCGCCAAAACAATTAGTTTTTGATTTTATACTTTCGCTAAATGTATTGTTACTTTAACCGAAAATGGAGATGTTACAGTTCAAAACCTGTGGAAAATTTCTTACACAGAAGTAAAAGTGCAATTTTGAGTATTTGTAACTCATTTTCAGATTACTTCAAACGAAGAAAGAGATATCAATTCATCTTATTTTGGTGTCAAAAACGTATTTCTTCTACAAGTTTCCTTTTCAAGGAAAATGTAATAGTATGGGACTACTTTATTTAAAGAGAAAGTTGTTTTGATTATGGAAAAATTTAAAACATGTTATTTTAAGATAAAATGTAATGAATACGTAACAGAAATTGGATAAATTGTATACAATTATGCGTTGGTTTTCAGTGCGGAAAAGTTCATTTTACGGATATAAGACATCTTGTTTACAATCCAAAGACTCAATGTCTTTGTTAATTGATTTTCATCATTTTTATACGTGCAATGCTAATGGATTAAAGGTTCCGGAATTTTTTTTTTGGGGCTGAAATCATATGTATTAGTGTTTGCATTGATCTAATTCACCATTTATTTGAGAATATTGTCAATGCTTTGAAGTCCTTATTCATCAATTCTACCTATGGTGGTTCCATTATTGTGTCTGGTGATTTTAATTTACCTGACTTATTATGGACTTCGAATGACGTTGATAATCCGAATATTTCCTATCCAATCAATACTTGTTCAAGGAAGGAATTGTTTGTTTTGGATTCCTTTCATGAATTTGGTTTGTTGCAGATTAATGGATTTTCTAATGACAATGGTAAAATGTTGGATTTGTTTTGGACTAACGATCCTGATTTAATAATGTTCAGTCAGAAGAACTTGTTTCTTGTTTGCTTGTTAGTGAAGAACTGAATTTATTTCGTCAGAACAATTTACAATACAATATGGAGACGCACCGCAGGAGTAAATTAAAAGAAGTTTTTTCTCAGTCAATACAAGCAACCTATGACTCTGCGCAATTAAAAATTTTGCGCACTAGTACCGTTGTTGTTTGTAGCCCAATGTGGTTGAAAGGTTGCTACATTGCTTGTTTGTTGCGCTGCAGGTATCGTTTGTTGCATTTGGCTTGCACCGCTTGTTGATGGCGTTGTTGCTGGCAATTCGTTGAGACTAATCGTCCTAGCTGTCATTACTGCTGAACTACATAACCATGTGTTATGCTTAAGCCCCTTGTTGCATGCGTCTGCATGGACCTGATTTGCAGCTCTGAGAATTCGCTCGATGATTCGGTGAAAAACAGTTCAAACACAAATTTAATGATCGCACACGATTTTGTCTCGCACGCTCAGCTTTTGAAATTCTTTGCAATGGAATAATGTTTGTGATCCATTACAGTGATAGCACTTTAAGTCTCTTTCACTTGAGTTTGAATTGCTTCTTGTTTTTGCCGTTGCGTAACCGTTATTCTCCTTAAATGGTTTCTCTTGTTTCGGTGCGTTGAATGTTGTATGTGACAAATTCAACTGTCCTCGCGCTCTTTTTTCCAAAAAATCTAAAACTTCTTTTAATGATGGCATTTCTTTCAAATCTTGAGTTGTTTCCCAAACACTCACTGTTCTTGGTGGCATTCGCACAATTATGCCGTAAATCAACATGTGTTCCCAATGGTCTACTGGTGACCCAATGACTTTCAATTGTCTAATCGCTCTTTTCGTGTTGTCGATGATTAACCGTAAATTCTCGTATGATTCTTGCTTAAAGACTGGTGTCTGATAACAATCATCCAAATATGCCATGATAATTCGATATTTATTATCAAAAACTTCAACTAATGTTTCGTATGCCGTCTGATAATTATTTCCGACTACTGTCCAGCCACTAAGTACTCGCGCTGCATCACCTTCAAGTGATTTCATTAAATAATGGAACTTTTGTGTTTCATCCAAATTGTTTGCATTATGTATCAAACTATCATACATTGCTCGCCATTCGCAGCATTCGGAATACTTTCCTTTGAAAATCTTTACCTTTAATCGCTCTAATCGCACATCAGTTGTTGCGTTTCTCCGAACACGTGGTTGAATCTTTTCTTCGTTGTTCTCATTATTCTCGTTATTATCGTTGTTTTCTCTAGCTCTTTCGTTAGCATTTGCAAACATTCGCTCTTCTTGTTCAATTTCTACTGCTTCAATTCTATTGGACATTTTTTCAAATGCATTTAAATATGTCGATTCTGTTGCAGCCAATGCTTCATTTCTTCGTGACCATTAATTTGTTCACATATCTGTATGTGTTCTCGCTCAAATTCTTTGGCTTCAATGCCTTTTCGAAGTAAAAATTCAATCAAAAAATTTCAAAGTGTTGAAATGTGAAAATAGAAAAAAAAAAAAAATTAATTAATTTAAAATTAAATAAAATTTTGTTTCGCCATTCGCTCTGCCGTTTCTTCTGCTTCTACTTCTTTAATTCTGCGATTAAATTTGACCAACAATTGCACATATTCTTCATTCCAAATTGCAAAAAAATGATGTTCCACTTGTAGCTCATCACCTTCCAATTGGCTTATAAGTTTGGTATGAGCTTCGGTCATTTTTTCATAGGCTTCATCTATGCGCTCTTTTCTAATCAACAATTCGTCTGATGGTGCCTTGTTAAATTTGTAAGTGGTGTTCACGAATGATCGGTGAAATTCAAGTGTGTGCACATGCATCTGACGAATATTTTGATGCTCCATGCTTGATTGCAAAGAACGGTACAATTTCGCTGATAAATCGCACAGAAAATGTCGTTTGCCAGATGAAACGGAAAATTCTTGGATAAATCGCACAAAATTCGAGATCAATCGCGCAGAAAATGTCGTTTTTTAGAAAAAACGGTAAATTCCGTTGATGAATCGCACAAAATTTGAGGTAAATCGTAGAAATATGTCGTTTGCCAGAAGAAACGGTAAATTCCGTTGATGAACCGCACAAAATTTGAGATAGATCGCGCAAATATTTCGTTTTCCAGAAGAAACGGTGAATTCTGTTGATGAATCGCACAAATTTTGAGATAAATCGCACAAAATTTGAGGTAAATCGTAGAAATATGTCGTTTGCCAGAAGAAACGGTAAATTCCGTTGATGAACCGCACAAAATTTGAGATAGATCGCACAAATATTTCGTTTTCCAGAAGAAACGGTGAATTCTGTTGATGAATCGCACAAATTTTGAGATAAATCGCACAATCGTCTCTAAATTGGTATAAAATTCGCTCAAAATTGGCAATGTTCGCTCACGCAATGAATTCTTGGAATTGAGAAACAATCTGTGAATTGGTCTTTCGCACAATGGTTCCTTTCAATGAACCGTTTAAGTCACTTCGATTGTTCAATACGAATGTTTCATGTCAAATGTGCGGTTATGTTTCACCATGCGGTCATACAACAACCGAGAGAAAAAAAAAAAATCGAAAAAAGAAAATGAAATTAATCGCACAAAACAAAAAAAAAAATAAAAAAAATCACATTCGGTTGGACCAAATGTTCAATCAGAAGAACTTGTTTCTTGTTTGCTTGTCAGTGAAGAACTGAATTTATTTCGTCAGAACAATTTACAATACAATATGGAGACGCACCGCAGTGCCGCCTCACGCATAATCTTCTAAGCATATTGTCAAAGGTGTTACCGTCTTTGAACAAATAAATTGCTTAAGTAGTGTGGCTTTTTCGATAATTACAGAAGTATATCATGAACCAATTGAGATTGTCATTTTTGAAAGTCGGATTAATAATAATAGACAGAATAATTCCAATCTTACATCATACCTTGATTCTTGAAATACAAATTATGATGTAATTAATGATTATTTTGATAATATTGATTGGAAATTGTCAAGGGGAAAAGTACTAAAAAGAGCAATCCAATTTAGTACTAAATAAATCCCGATAAATCCCATCAAATCACATTCAATATTGTCTTACTAAAATAAAATACACATACATTACTCTTGACACATTATGATTTGTCTACATCCCAGTATAGTGAATTGTATTTAAATGTCATTTTTGTTTGATGTGTTTGAAGATGCGAGAGAGATGTGACGTCAGCAACGGCAAATGGTATTCTCTTTCTTCCATATTCATTGTTCGAACAGTATTAAACAGCAGCGACGGCATCAACGTCTCTGCTTGCCATACATTTTATTTTAACAGCAGCTCGGTGTACACACAGACTCTTACATGTTTGCCGTTGTTCATATAAAATGTATTGTATGTTGTGGATATTTGTTTGCAACTAACTTTTGTTAGAGATCACCCTCCCCGACCCCCCTGGGGAGTTTCTCATTCAAAAATACTGAAAAAATGGGAATATTCAGAAAAATCAGAGCCTGGAGATGATTCAAAACGATTTTGAGTGAATGGGAGTGAGGGCACCATGCATGATTTCTCACGAAGTATAGAAATATGTGAAAAAAATTGATGTTTCAACTGAATTGCAATCACAATTTTTGTGAATATTCTCATTTTTTCAGTATTTTTGTATGGAAGACCCCCGGGGAGGGTGATCTCTAACGAAAATGAAATATGTGTAAAAAATTAGCTATAGTCGGTCATACATTTAGGTATAAAATTCCAGCTTTATTGGGTTGAAAATAGACTTTGTGGTATTTGACCCCAAAGAGGAGGATCTCATTGTTGGAAGAATGGAATTAGCATCAATTATGAAAAATATGGATTTTAAGATTTTTCGGCATCCTGAATACGAATTTTTGGGTTTCGGATCGGAAAAATAAAAAATGGAGGGCGGGAGACCCCAACCCCTAGGGGAGGGGTCAGGGGGCCAATTTTATGGCACCAATCGATAGAGCGTCTCAAAAGCTTCAAGTTTAGCGGGGCTTAACCGACTCCTTAACCCTCAAATCAGGGTTTGAAGATTAGTTGGGTATTGCCACCGAAGTGACCTTAAACCGAGGTTTGACTATGTGCAAGCAAAATGCCCCCTTAGGGGAGTAAGACGGGGTTAGGGGAGAAAACCAGTGATACCAGACGATAGACAATTTCATAATTATACATATAGCGGTGGTTTGAGCACTTTTTAGCACTCAAATCGGCGTCGATATTGATTTTGGGAGGAAAATCTGGGGAGAAAGCCCCCGAAAAAAGGTAGGGGGTGGTCACGGGCAAAAATTAATGATGCAGATCGATAGAGCGTAAAAAGTTTCCATAGAAATGTCACAAAATCAGGATCACATTTTCGGCGGGCGATATGTAGTTTTCCATCCATAAAAAATATATTTCCCCCTCGCGCATGTATGGTCAAAATGTGGCACATTTTCAGATAAATTCGCGTTGAAAGGTTTGGTCATTTTTGGAATTATTGCTGTTGAAAGGTTTTGCAAATTTTGGGAATATTGCTGTAGAAAGTTTTTTTTAAATGTTAGGGAAATTACTGTTGACAGGTTTTCAAATTTTGTATGACTAATGTCATCAATTGGGCAAGAAAGACGGTCGGCTGGCACTCCAAGGGCTGACGAAATTGAATAGAGAGCACGAAATCAGACTGAATGTCGGTATGAATGAAAGGAGTGAATGACGTCATAAAATTGTATATATGGGGTATATTTTTCCAATAACTTGCAAATGTTTTGGAAAAGAAAATTTGATGACTAAATAATAAAAATTTAAAAAAATCAATAATTGTCAAATATGATATAATGAATTTAAAATCATATTCATTTTTAAACATCAAATCATCGAAATCATAAGTCAAAATTATAAGTACGTTGATTTATCTATCAAAATCAACGAACTTATCCGAGCATGGATTTAAATATGTTGTAAATGTGTGAATATATTCTCTGAATTATTTTCAAATTTAATTACACTCATAGGTATCAACGAACACAATTTGTTCGAAATTTTTGTTCGTTCGTTCGAAAAAAATGTGTATTTTTGTCCGTTAAATATAAAATATTTTATTTTGTCCGTTCGTTCGTCCGAAAAATAACGAATGTTCGAAGTGTTCGTTTGAATGTGCGAAAACTTGTTCGAACACCAGAACTGAAAACAAAAATTTAGTTTTTTTTCGATTTTCAGCGATTTTCGATTACTCACAATCGAAGGTTGTATGAAAACAATGGAAAGCCATTGTGTATTTGTTCGTTGTATTTAACGGACTCAAGACAACGAATATTTTTATTTATCGGTTATGGGTTCCTGTTACAAAAATAAAATTAATTCACAACTCGAAGAATCATACTCGTTTTTATAAGTACGCCAAACATACAAAATACATACTCTTGTTTAACTATTTTCAAGTAGAGTGAGACTTACTTGTATTTTCTACAAATGAATCGATCAGAATACATACTTTGAAGTTCCGGTCATTCGTGCAATTGTTTCAAAATTATTATTACTCTCATATCGTAATGAAGTTATTCGTCGTTTCTGGATATCTATGAGTTTTTTTTGTCGGTCATTTCGTGTAAAACAATCCATGATAAATAAAATGTAAAAAAATCAGAGCATATATATTATTATATGCATCAAAGAGAACTAAAATGGAATGAAATCAGAGTTTTGGGACTTGCATAAACAATAAATGTTACCGTTATATGGTGACAGAGTTTCCATTGCAAACCTGTATGCATGATAACATTGCCAATATTCTGCAATAGCTTAGTAATAAGATCGACAGAGAGTGATTGATTGATCGAACTTTTTCTGGTCATATTAGGCATATCTAACATCATTTATTGAATATAACCATGAGGGGGGGGGAGGGGGTCCTGACAGAACATGCCATCAGCGCCGTGTACTCGATGTATATAAAATATCTATGAACTAAAATCGAGTTGAAATATCTGTAAACTAAAATTGCAATAGATGGCGCTGGGTGACGTAATGTTTATTTCGACATTAAGTTCGATGAATTGATAACCAAAAAGAGAATATAAATCCGTATTATAAATATTATGTGTTTTAATTGCCAAAATAGTTATCAATTGTCATATGAAAAATTTAAATGATACTATTGAAGAAATTTTTAATGACAACAGAATGCTTTTATTTTCCATTATTTTTAATGCAAATATTACTCGATACTGTGACATACGAAATAATTATGAAATTATTGAGTTTTATTTCTGTAGTTCTTATTTATGCATGAAAAATTTTAGATTTATTAGAATGAATTTGAATAATTTACCATTTACCAAAATTTTAAATTGCTTTAAATCAAGTTGCTAATGGTTGCTAACATAAAAACACATAAAAAATGAATTGATTTCACCAGATTTCACTATGTTTGTTTTTGTTATTCTCATTGATATCAAAACCTCAACTTTTTTCAGCTTGTTCAATTTTATAAAACGAAAAAAATTGGCATTTGAAGTTACATTTCGTTTACATTGGTTTACATCAATACTAATTCGTCATTATTCTGCTGTAATTGGCTATAATGGTTTACGATTCACCAAAGGAAGCTACATTATTTAATGTGTGTCAAATTGTATGATATGAACTAACGTGATTGGGTTCTCACAACTATCAAATGAAGTGTCATCATAACCGAATTTTTGCTGGCCGAACATTTATTATTGCAGAATTTATTGTATTGGCACTTGTAGTCGAATATAAACATAGAATATAATCATATAAATCAATAACAATCCGGTTTTTTGTAATAAGCTGTGTCAAATATTAACATTTCAATTAAAATTTCTGCTCACACAAAAACGGCGATTAATTCAATCGATTTCACAGAATTACAAATGAAAAAAAATAATTATCGTTTTATAAATAAAAAAAAAACAAATAAAAATACTACTTTGAACACAATGCTTGTTATTAAATCAATGAATTCACTTTGACAGTTGGCAATGTGCGAAAGCGGATGAAAGAGGTTTATCTAAATCAGCGTGCGCATGTATTAGTATTCGCATTAGAATTTCGAAACAACGATTGAAACAATTTCGTTGTTTCGTAATTCCAATGCTAATACTAATACACGCGCACGCTGATTCGGATAAACCTTTTGAATTCGCTCTCGACAATCACCAACTGTCAAAGTGAATTAATTCATCGATTCAATAACAAGCATTTTGTTCAAAGTACCATTTTAGTTTGGTTTTTTTTTATTTTCATTTATGCCGACTATAATTATTCTTTTTCATTTATAATTGTGTAAAATCGCTATTTTACAATGTTTATTTGAATAATTGCCCAGTCGTTTTTGTGTGAGTTCAAAGAAAGCTACAATATTTAATGTGCGTCAAATTGTATGATATGAACTAACGTGATTTGGGTCCCACAACTATCAAATGAAGTGTCAAATTGTACGTGAATAGAACAACGCATTTGAAATTAATTGTTGATGATCCAATGGAGTTTTTCAAGTTTATGAATGCAATTAGAAAGACTACCAGCGACTTTCCGAATGAAATGCATTATAATGATCAGAAGTCAAACAAAAATAGTGATATTGCGAATTTATTTGCAAAATTTTTTGCTTCGAAATATACTCAACATAATTTGAGTTCAAATGACATTTGTAGTCTTGGGAATCTTGATGGAATCATTAATTTGTGTCATAATATTCCAAAGTTGATGATTGATAAAAATATAATTCTTCAAATTGTACATGAATTACCAAATAATTTGATTTCTGGTCCTGATAAATTACCAAATTTGTTTATTAAAAAATTTATTGAAACTCTCATTATACCAATTTCTATTTCATTAAACAAGTCACTTGAATTGGGTTATGTTCCTAGTGTTTGGAAGTCATCTTTTGTAGAATCAATATTTAAGAATGGTTTGAGAAACAATATCGAGAATTACAGAGGTGTAGCCTTGCAAAATGTAATTCCTAAAATTTTGGATTCAATAATGGCGAAACATTTAAATTTTCACATTAGGAACATTGTTGATTCGAGTCAGCATGGTTTTGTTAAGGGAAGATCTACCATTACTAACTTGGTGGAATTCACTTCTCAGAATTTGAATGAGTTAAGACCTCATAATCAAACGGATGCAATTTATATTGATGTTGCTAAAGCGTTTGACTCGGTAAATGTTGAACTTTTGGTACATAAACTGAGAGATAATCAAATTAAGGATCTTGGGGATTTGGATGAGAAACTTAATTTCAAAGCTCACATTGAATCCATGGTTGCAAAAGCAAGGTCGAGATTGGCTTGGATTATATGTTTTGGGTATGGTTTCATGTGGTTAAGATCCATATAATTTCTCAATAAAATTATTATTTTTTAGTTTCGTTGTTCCTATTCTAGAATATGGCTCTCAAGTATGGAATGCTAACAATGTTGGACAGGCAAGACGTATCGAATCTGTTCAGAAGCAATTTTTACTGTTTGCATTGAGAAAATTCAATTGGGGTGATGGATTCAAACTACCGAAATATGAACATAGATTGCTGTTGTTACAAATGATTTCATTGGAAAACCGCAGAAGTGTTGCTCAAATATTATTCATATTAAAATTGATCAAAGCTGAAATTTGTTCGATGGTTTTTTTGGAGAAAATTCAATTCAGGATTCCATATCATTCTGTCAGAAATTTTGAATTTTTGAAAATAAACACAGAGAACATTGGTTATCAGAAGTATATGCCTTTGAAAATCTTAGTTTTGAAATTTAACAAATATTACAATAAACGAAATCTGAGTGAGTATGTAATTGATTTTAATGTTAGTTCGGATGTTGTTAGGAAAAGGTTAATTGAATTGTTTAAGAAGTTAATACACTGATCAATGTCTGTTTGTTTTTGGATTCAGTTTTGCAGTTCAGAAATCATTGTGACTTGCTCCGAAATCGTTAGGATTGGTAATTGATTGATGAACCGATGCAATTATTGAACTAATTATTCTAATTTAATGAATTGTAAATATATTTTAATTATTTAAATAAACCACCTTTGGCGAAGAAACGCTGTTTGGTGCAGTAATAATAATCAAAAAGTTTAATTCATCTCTGAATTGTATTTTTTCTCGTTTTTTCATCAATGTTCAATGGAAACAGTACTGAATTTTGTATTTCATAAAAATATATCATAATTATAATGATTAAATGATTTATTATTATTAAATTGTATGTAGGATCATAGTAACCATACTATGATTAATCTATTAAAGTAGACTCTTAAATTTAAAATTAGATTAGATTATAAAACATTGCTAATAAATAAACATCTAAGTATAATCTCATAGAATATTCCATATTCTACATGTATATAACCGGAATTTTATTTGAATATCAAAAACTTTTTAACGAGCAATATTTATATATTTTGTCACCGGAGTACACGGCTCATGTCATGTTTTTGTATTGCTTCTGTCAGGACCCCCCCATGAATATAACCAACACAAAGAAGAATTACCGAAACATAATGTAGCGATCACAATGTTTTGTATGCATGTGAATGTAATAGGGGATCAAATATTGCGCATAATTTAGCCCACACTGAGCATTGCAATGGTAAGAAAAGTACGAATAAAAGAGATAGAAATAGGAACATATTTTTGTCACCGACTATACATTGTTGAGCTCACAGACGTAAAGAACCAAAACGACAAATCCCGCTATTACTATGAATACGACGAAAAAATAAGAATCCGCATCCATGTGTCCACCCCCTAGGGAATTTCTTCATTAGTTGTCTCATGCAAAAAATTTGATCTTGACATCCGCGCATCGGTTCAGACCCTGTATCGGTCTGAAACCCGATTAATTTTCATCCAAGAGCGATTCGACAATAGCCTTTGTTTTTCTAAAATTGCACTATAAACTGTTCCGACAACACTCAATAGAGAGATTCCACGATACTTGTTGCTACCCTTCTTATGGAGTGGTGAGATAACTGCACCCCATTCTTTCGGGATAACTGACGAATTCCACGCTAGATTGAACAACCGATGTAACCATCGAATCCCCATGTAGATTGTGAACAATTACTTGCGTACTTTTACCACATCCAGTCGATCCCACGATGGATATTGCGTAATTTTTGACGAAACCCCTTCGATTGATGAATTGAAAATTGATTTGCTTTTTCAGACTTTTGATCATATTTCATCTGCATGGTAATCAAAGCCAATAATAATTATTCTGATTGTGGATTTTAAATCTTAGTCCAAGTTTCATGGAATACTTTGTACATCATCCTTCAACATTTCCTTTTCACTGGCCTCCAAACATTGTTGTGAACATACATTTTGATTATATTCAGATATTCCACCATTTGTAGTTCTACCTTGAATTTTCAATGGAAAAAATTATTTTTCTTTATCGAACGATAACATTATAGTATGTTCAAAAAATCTATTATTCTTTATTACTTTTTCTTCTTCAAATTTTATGGATTTAGAGAAAATAATTTGTGAATAAATTCGTCCATAATTTGTGTAAAAAAATATTTCGATTATTAATAATTTATGTGTTAACAAATCAATATTCCCCATTAGAATAAGTTGCGTCTTCGCACATGAAATACAGTGTGTGAGAAAAACAGCAGAACAATTATTCTCATACAAAGTGTGAAAGGATGTTTTTCTGTTAAGCTTACTACACCAGAGCTAAAATGAACACGCTCGTTTCGTTCAAAAGTGTTTGTGAATATTATATGGTGCAGCATGAGAAACAAACACAAACAGAATAAATGAATGTTGTGTGTGATTCGCAGATTTTTCTGTTCCAATTAAGTATTCTCAAAGTTAAACTATATATAATGCAATAATCTTAGTTTGATGTGTTCACCAAATAACGAAAATTATTATTATGAAAAAGAATGTTTGTTTAAACTTCAATATGTGTATATATATTGTTGTTTTGTCGACGACATTTCCATTGCTATGTTGAATTTAATTGGAATTGGAATTGGAACTGAAAACTGAAACGTATAGTTCAGCGCACTATAAATAATCGCAATAAAAATAAAACATTCGGATGCAAACATTCACACAAATGAACATGCGAAACAAGAGTGTGAACACCACAGCCAAGCCAAACCAAACCAAGAGAGAACAAAACGAAACAAAACAAAATAAAATATCACATTGAAATGGCGTGTTTAAAAAGCGACAAATATTTTGGATGAAAGCAAATGGAACTGTGACAATAATGGAATGGGGTCATAAGACATACTGGGTGTTCAAACATTATTATTAAATCTATATATCAAATTTAAAATGCAGACTATAGTTTATTTTCTGTTTGGTATTATTATAACTATGTCACCCTGTATGAAAAAAAATATGTGTCGGTCTGAACATTAACATTTACATGTGACAGAATTTGTTGTTCAAATTTATGCACAGGCAATCTTCAGTGTCGATATTTCTACACCATATTCGACTATGTTTTAAAACAATACCTCTTTCTCGCATTTCAGAGATATTCAGTTGAAATCAGTTGTTTGGTAACAAAATCAAACATTTAAAACAATGCTTTTTTCCATATATGAATGTGTTATTCAAACTCATAAAATCGATTTGGTTACTTGCACATTAACATGTCCTAAATACATTTGAACTACAGTCCAAAAAACGTACTCCAGCTATGTTGAGGGATAGAAAGAATACAATAACGAAAGCCTATTTTGTAACTATCTAAAATTTAATTAAAACTGGTGTGTTTAGAAGACTCTTTGTGTTTGCAAAATTTAATGCGTTCATATTTTATCCAAACTGATGGTGGAGACAGTTGTTACTGTACCAAATTTGAATATGTTCTATTCAGATTTAATTTAATGTTGTCGAAAAATGTACACTGTTTATTGTATTTTTTTCACATAACTAATTACGGTACTGATACAAAATCAGTAAAGAAGAGAACACAAACCTGTGAGTGACATAAATTGAAATTAAAATAAATTACCGGGACAAAATTGTCAGAATTAATTGTTGAAATGTGTGAATTGTAAACATTTTATTTAACCTTTTGAATCCTTTCTTAAAATTAGACTGGGATAGAAATTCCAATAAAATCATTCATATGTTTGAAAATAGGAATGTACATTTTAGATTCAATAAGAATTATAAATATGCAAAAATAAAGTTTTTTATTCGACACAAATTTATATTTTATAAAAAGTACTCCTGTACAGTTAAAATCAACCAGATGAAGGTGAACTTGCTGCTACGCTACTATGTGGGTACATATTCGGGATAGCTTAAATAACTAATGTTTTGGCGGCCTCGGCAATAACATTACGGGCTCTGTACCTAATCATTGCATCCGGTATCGGAAGTCCCAGCAATGTCCATAGTCCTGAACAATCAAATAAATGAATCGTCTTAAGCAATCATTCAATTGCAAATTCAATCAACTAGCCTTAACTTTCAATAGAATGTTCTTTGCAGCCACGACGTCACGATGCCAAATCACAGAGCATTCTTGGTTTAATTCCCAGTTTTTAGAGTAAATTTTGATGGTATAAACCATCGTTTTCAACCGATGTTGCTTCGTTCATTGCGCGTTGCAACTGTCTGTTTATCGAAAGATCCTTCTTGCCCTCCTTTGATACAATCACTGATGGCAGCAATGTTCTGGCGTCTGGAATGCTAATTAAAAAAATTATTCAATTGATAATATCTTCAAAAATATATATGATTAAGTTTATTTATAAAAAAAATGCAATCGGCATCTCTTGAATCTGGCCGCTTTATTCTGGTTTTGGAATCGATTCAAATATCTTGAATCTGTTTGAGATGATCCCCATTCGTCAGTCATTTGTATGAAACAATCTCTGTGCTTCTTTATTGCATTCAATGACAAACGAACTCCTGCAGGACACCGCACGTGTTTCCTGATATTTTTTGGGCTATCAGGTGGTATTTCACCATCAGCACCAAAAAAGAACAATGTTGTTTTCTTTTTGGTCACCATGTTCACCCATTTGTCGACAACATTACTGCTTTGTCCAGGGCGAGTCGAGTATATTTAGCAGTCGAGTAAGCGCATATCCCATGCTTCATCATCTTGACTCGATGCTTGATGTAACTCAGCCAGTATAACCCCTTTGGCGATGGCACCACTTCATACAGGACGCGGTTTTCTCGATCTCGGCGCTCCTCTTCCACAAACTGCTTTGTCCACCGACCTGCCTTTGTGTTCCGTACTTTTTGGCCCGTCTGCCAGTGGAACTGCTTACTCGACATGATGAAATTGTACTAAAAAATAGTAAAAAAAATGATTAATTATTGAATGGAAGTGAAAGTGTCTTACACAGTGGATTTTGCATTAAAATAGAATAAATGTTCACAAAACTTACCTCTGTGCCAGTTTTGATGTTGTGTGTTACTGTTGTGTTCCAGCTCCGCACACCTGTATCAACACCAACAAAATTCTTGATTGTGCCATCCATAACTTTTTGAACAATGTGAGAATGGACGATTTCTTGCATTTTAAGTTGGTAATGTCTGTATATTGATTGGTCAAGTGCTTAAGGCCATTGCTGAAATCGTTGTTATTGGGCCAATCGATACTATGATAGTCGTCAAGACCTTCGACAATTGCTTTGAAATCTGGGTCGATTCGTTTCATCTCTGGTCGTGGTCCACGTGGGTTTTTTCCTCGTAGTCTGTACTTTGACTTTTTCACTTTCGGCGGCTGATTGTTATGCCATAGCACTTGTTGAAAGCAGTGCTTGATCTTTTCTTCTCCACTTTCACCGAAGAATGCGACATTATTGTTTTCGATGCCTATGTTCATACGCCCTCAAATAAAAATAGCAATGACCCCAAGACGCAAATAGAAGTGGCTTGCAAGCTCATTTCCGTCATTTTGTTAATTAATGCTTCTCGGTATTGTGGGCGAATGATTATATTCAATGCACATTTGACTGTTGTAATCTCATTTTTCGTTTTTCCCTCCGCTGTTATGGATGGTTTGAACCGATTCGCCATTTACCTATTGAAAAAAAAAACACACATATTCGATTTTGTATCAAAACGAACACTATTTAAACTTCTTCATTCATTTTTGGTAATCGATTTTTGCTGAATTTTCATTCAAATTAACATAGACTAGCACGTTCTATCCACTCCTATAATTTTCATAAATCTAAAATTATAATTCATTCTCTTTGTGTTGTTTTTTGTCTCTATTACTGAACGTGTTGAATTATATCGAATTAGAGACGAAAAAAAAATGAAGAAAACTAAAATCATAATTAAACTAAACAACTTTGAATCAAAAACCGCATTTAAATAAGTAAAATAAAACAAAGACTAAAATCAAATAAATGTGATAATTAGGGATAGTATAGTAATCCAGATAAATCTATCAGCAATAAAAATTAAACACGAATTTCATCGAGAATTTTTTTGCAATTGTTAAATAATTACCAAAAAAAATCAACTAAAGAAAAGCAAACGAAAAATAGCGTCCACTAAATCACACCATTCGATATGCCACTCTCACAAATAATTCAATTCCAATTGGAAATCCAATAAAAAGTAATTAATTTACTTTAAATCACAAGAAAATTTCATTTAATTTAATCTAAGCGACTAACCTGGTCAAAATCTCGTCTCCGAATGATAGGGATTTGTGAAATTCTGATGATTTGAAGCGAATTTCATCGAAAACTAAAAGTAACAAATCAACATCGAATCGAACACTCGACACATTTTGAAATACCACTGGATAATTTTTATTCCTTTGAAATGAATTGATTGTTATGTATCAATGTAACTGTTCATAAACAAATGTTCGCCTGTTTTAAAAATTTCAAGGCAATCAAAAATTTGCAAACGATCACAAAGAATTCATTGAATGATATATTTGAAATAAACATGATCACAATGTAAAACACTATTCATCATAATATCTACTGTATATTTTATACAGATGAAAATCATTTTATTTCGTCGTTCTATCATTTATATTATATTTATTGCTATTGAAACCACTTCTGTACACTGAGACACTAATTTGAAACACTTTCTTTATGAAGAAAATTATACATGTTGCAATAAATTCGAATCAAATGAGACCCCTAAATTTATTATGAAGAAAAAATCTACAGAAAACAGTTAAAACAACGAAGTTTGTATTTACATTTGACATTTTGAAATGTGCTTCAGATCTGTCAACATTCCTAAACGATACAATGTGAACCATTCTAATGGTTTGTTTCTAAATAACGAGGAACATTAATTAAATTCACTTTTTGCTTCGGGAAGTGTGAATATCAATTGCAAAGAATTGTAAATACTATCAATTGATTCAGAATTTTTTTTCTCTTCAATTCAAGAAACCTCTTTTTTCGATTCCTGATTTGAAAAACACTTATTGTACATAGTATACAAAGTATTTGTATTTTTGAATAGCGCGATAATAAAATTTAGTTTCAAATAGATATATTTACATGGTTGATTTAAAAATGTGTTTGGGTTTAATTCCATATGTTTATTTAACTACATCCAATCTATAGTAAGTAGTCTGAAAAATCCATATGCAGCTAATTGACATCAGATTGAATAAATACTACGATAATATAATTGAAAACAACCAAATCCAGCCATAAGTTTATGGTGTAAAAATTTATTTTTTTGAAGTAAGAAGAATATACATAAACAATCGTTGTTACACTCAAAAAATAAAGTATAGTACTCTCATTACTCAATATCTTTTGTTGTGATGTATGAATAAATTTCTTTTGTATGAAATATTATGGATGTAAAACAATACGATTTGTTCAATTACAAATCTACAACAATCAACCCAATTTTATTCCATTTTGTTTGTGCATATTTTCCCATCGTATTTCACCGTATACTGCATCAGTTCACCAGTTGTGTACATGAACATTTGCAATTGTTGCTTGAACCATTTTCTTCCTCAGCGTGATAACGTTGATGTTCATTTTCGTTTAAAAATGTTCGTATTGCGTGCAGTCATTTTGATTTCTCACCAATGTTCAAATGTTTTCAGTGGAATGTTCTGTTTAAGCTTTCAGTGCCAACCCTAAAACGAATGTATTTTAATTCGATGTTTTCTCGATTGACAAATTTTTAGAATACAAAAAGTATCGAAAAATACCAATACTTTAAGCTGAGATGGGATGATTCCGCGCCATTCAACTGTATTCTCAATTTTAAAATTGTTTTCTGTAAAAAAAGACAAGTATAGGAAATCAATTCAACATTTATCGATTTTTCTTATCAGTTGCTTAACCTAATGTCTACTTCTACTTTTACCTAAATTGATTTCCATTAATTTAATTTTCTCTAAAATTGAACGAACGTTGAAAGAATTGAAAAAAGTGGAAAATGAGAAAAACGTGTATGTAATATAGAACAGTTGTTGGAGCGAACAAAAAGCGTGGATGAAAAACTTTTCCCAAATTTTTGGTGGGAAAGAGATTTTCACAACTTTTCATTGGTTAAATAACATCGCTTCGATAAATATTTTTTATGCTAATATTTTCTACAAGGAAGACTGCCACTCAACTTATCTGTCAGCATTTTCAATCGATGACCATAGACGAACATTTATGGAACCCATCAGGAAAAGAAATAGAAAAACGGTCAACTTTAAGTGTCACTTGTCAGCATTCGAAACGACTGAGAACTTTTTCTTAAATGCAAATATAGCAACACGCGGTTGGCAAACGCATCAAATTTGTTTTTTTGAATCATACCCAAAATGTTCCATATTCCGTATAGTATTTCTTCTGAATTTGATTATTATTTTCAACCAAAAACTTATTCATTGGAATGAGATTCAAGAAGAAAAAGAAGAAGACCATGAACAAGAAGGAGAAGAAGAAGTGGAAGAAGCACATCAATGACATTTTTTATTTGTTCTCTTACTTCAAAAGGAATATTTGTGTCATATAGCCCATTGAAAATTATTTCTGGAATGCCATTAAGATTTTCCGCTCTCTATTATAATAATTTTTCATTTTGTATGGCTATCTGAATGAGAATTTCCGCATTTGCATTAAAGGATTTATTTCAACGGAAGTCGGAAACTATAATCTAAATGTTTTTGCGAGATTCTAAAGTTAACATAAAAAATCCATTTGACATCACTTTGCAAATTATATTTTTATCAAGGTAGATTTCATTTTTCCTGATTTTAGTAAAAATACTCAATGTAAACGTGACACTATTATGTATATATGAATTACATATATAAGCCATATGTATAGATCCCGTGTGTTTGTACCTTTTGTTTGTGGAATTTGTTCAATTAAAATATTTGCATCTTTTCAGTCGTTTCCCTTTGCTGAATGGTATGCCACAAATAAAATCGAGTCTGTGATTGTGCATACATATTTCTTTCTCAGATGCGTTCGCGCGTAAAACTATTCAACGCTGTTCTGAATATTTATTATTTTTCTCTATTAAGAGTAGTTGAATTTGAGAAACGTAGAAAAAATCGTTCACGCTGAAGTAATTCCTTTGTTTTTCTACATTTTACTACCAAAAACCAAATTGTTAATTAAGCAAAGAATTCAAAGTTATAAGCTAAGTCTGAAGAATAATCGCTAAACAGAGTATATTATGTATTTAAATCTTTAAAATGTGATGAACAGAACCTAACCACAAAATTTATCAATAATATGTTGACATTTCATTTTCCACAATAGAATATTAAGTTGAGTAGGCCAATACAAAATGCTACGAAGAAAAAAAAAAATTAACGGAAATAAGGAGCTACAGTAAACGATTTTACATATACATAAATAAAAATATAAACGCAAAAAAGAGCTACTTTCACATCACATTCAGCAATGTGTTGCAAATTATCTTGACCATTATGTCTCCTCTCTTTCTTTTCTTGTTCGTTTTTTTTCCTTCGTTGGTTAAACTGGTATGATTTGTTACGAACAACAAATTGAACTACATTTGGTATTTTTTTGCCAGTTTTGATGAAAAGATCTGAAACAATAAATCATTATTCAGTATAATATTGTAACAGTGCAATTTTCATCGTGCTTCTTTTTATTATAAAAATTTCTGGTTTGAATTCATATTAGATTACTTATTGTTTTTATGAGTTTTTTTTTTTTTTTTTTTTGATTTCGTTTTGTTTGTCAAATATTGTAAATTTGTGTGTTCAAAATTAATTTGACTCAATTTGTTGTTTTTGTGGCATATAATTGTCATTTTGTTCCTTTTATGTAATGTGAAAGTAAGTTTTTGTCTAGGTTTTTGTTCAAAGACAAATTTAAAAACTGCTGCGATTCCAATTCTGAATAACAGCGAATAGGAAAACACGTGTTTCGACAATTTTGCAAAGTAAAGTAAATCATTTGCTCATGTAATTGTGTGAAAGTGGTATTCAGGATTAATACAATAACACGATAATACATTTAATACAATATTGAAGAAATGAGCAATCATTATATTTCAATTGATGTTCACAATGTTGGGTGTAAGTGTATTGGTTTCACGATTCTCTGAAAACCATGTGGATTTCTGCAGAAACGCGTGCTTTCTTTGTAACCATCATATATCTTTCTTTGACGACGTGCGAAACACACTTGCGTTTCCAAGAAAATTCCGTAATTGAAAAGAGACAAAAAGTGCAAAAATTATCTGCTCATGAACTGATTCGATAGAATTTTTCAGTATTTCAAGTAGTGATTATTAATATAACAACTTCCCGCAGAATACGAACGCAAATCTCAAACTCTCCAGCGTGCGATCGAAATTATATTTTTTTTCGTTCAGTCGTTAGATACATTTATTTCTTCATTTTTGACTTACGGATTTTAACTATTTTTAAGTTAAATTGGCTTTTAACATTAATTAATAGTTTTGCAGTATTTTTCATTGAATGCTCGAAATTTTATTGATTATTGTAAAAAAGTATAATTGTTTCATTGGTTTTTTTTTCTCCTGTGGTTTACTGAAATACGTTCAAGATTGATTGGAAATTACTGGAGAGTTCAAATATTATATAAAAAATCAAAAGACACTGAAATGGGTCCGGATGGAAATAATGTAAGTTTCTTTAATTTTCAGTATATTATATATGTATATAGTAGTGAAACTACGCATTAAATTAACTCTTTTGATATTTCACGAAGTCGTTGAATAAGGGTCATTGCCTTATTCTGACCCCATCAAACGGTTTTCAAATCATGTGATTTTTTTTTCATTGTAAATTTAAAAGAAAGAACGAAATCTTTCACGATATTGACTTATTAATAATTTATTGGTATATACACGGTTCTATTTAATTTGAAAATATCCTGAAAGGTGTCATTTGTTGAAAGTTGAATCAAAAACTACTGACCGTTTTGAGTTCGTTGAACTTCATTATGCAAAAACCGCTTTATTTCTCATATCATTCGGAAACATATTTCAACTACGTGCAAAATGTTTCCAATTAAATTTTTAGCAGTTTAAATCGAACATAAATTCCAATCAAAGCAAGATGTTCATTGGAAAAAAAATCTTTTATGATTTTTTCCATGACGCAATAAAAACTGATAAATGTCTCTGGAGTCTGCATAGTTTTCACGGATTATATTAAATTGAAAACTGAAAATTTATGGTCGTTGTCGGCACGTGTGAAATGATTATTTATTACAAAATCTTTTCAATTTTATACCTTGAATTTTATTTCTTTTTTTTCCGTTTTTTGCTCTCCCCAACAGAACTTGCTTAATAATTTAATGTACCGTAATGTGCAGCAATCAAGTGAAAGCCAAAGCGAAGCCTCCTCGTCGGCTGAGAGCGAATGGAGTGATATCAACGGTATTGCTTTGCAAATGGGCTTGCTTCCAAAAGACTTGTGTATTGAACGGTTTAAAGTTGATCGACAAAAACTGGAAAATATGATTAAAAG
Organism: Resseliella maxima; assembly: GCA_029041755.1. Classification (NCBI taxonomy): domain Eukaryota; kingdom Metazoa; phylum Arthropoda; class Insecta; order Diptera; family Cecidomyiidae; genus Resseliella; species Resseliella maxima. The sequence continues at coordinate 190,572 of JAQOWM010000014.1, forward strand.
TAACGTATTCTCATTTAATATTCGTCTAATATAATGTATTTTAGTTCGACTTGTTAATATAATAAATATTACAACCTATTAACAATTATTTGAGCAGACGCATCACCAACTGAAGGTATGAACGCAGCTGAATGTTTCTTCGAAAACGTAAGTGTCTGATAATAATTATGTCTTTCTTATACAAAAGGAACTATCGAAATAAAAAAAAAAATGAGAAGATTCTATAAAATTTGACGCATACTGAAATGTTATTGTTTTTTTCATATTTTTACGGTTTTTTTCATGTATGTAATTCAATGACATTTAAATTTTTTCTCAAAAAATCAAATTAGATTATCAAATCGACTGGGACCCGCATCAGCTGGCCATGCCGCCTGAAAATTGGTGCAAAAACTAAGAAAGGTAACTTACCCGCAATATTGAAGAAAATTGTACGACATGATAAATGTTTGTTCTCAGATCCACATGTGCGAATTGTTGGAAAAAACTCGGACGTCATGAAAGCCAAAGAGCGAATTTTGAACTTTTTGGACTCTCGTGTAAGTACAATGTTACATATCTAAAGGTAATGACAACATAATTTACTTTTCTGTTGACGATCAGGGCTGTCGTGTAATCATGAAAATGGATATTTCGTTCACTGACCATTCATATATAATTGGACGTGGTGGTAACAATATTAAAAAGATCATGGAAGACACTTTGACTCATATTCATTTTCCTGATTCAAATCGTTCGAGCCAAACGGAAAAGAGTAATCAAGTTTCGTTATGTGGAAGTTTGGAAGGCGTTGAAAAAGCACGCGCTTTAGTTCGTGTAAGTTGTCCGAATGTAATTAGCCTAACTTTTTTGATTATAATAATTGATGAATTCTTAGTTTTCGACACCGTTGATTATATCTTATGAATTGCCAATGAGTATTCCTGGCCGCCCAATGCCCGACAACAATACTGAATACGTAAAAGAAGCAGAGGCTACTTACAATGTCCAAGTTCGATTTGTATCGCGTGCAAAATTGCATACATCGGTTTTAGTAAAAGGATGCGAAAAAGAGGCGGAAAAAGTTCAAGACGCAGCACGATTCTTATGTTTTCATATGTGTGGAAGTGTAAGTATAAAAATTCTACAATGTTATATTTTTGATTCATGAAGTAGTTCAAAACTCCAATTTTTATTGTATACAATGAGTATTGATTGAAGGAATCAAATAATTTAATAAAAGTGGCAGAAATTTGAATCTATTTTTTTACATTATCGCAGAGTCAAATTCAGGTCAATTTGCAACTTCGAATTTCACCACAGCATCATGATATTGTTAAGGGTAGAAACAACATTCATCTATTAAAAATTATGGAACATACCAATACAAAGGTGCGTACGAACGAGATATTCATGCCAATATTTTAATTTTCAATTATTTTCTTTTACATATGCTTTGATAATATTCATTCGAAAATGTCAATCAATGAAAAATAATGTTTATTATAAAATAAAACATAAATTTTTTCCTTGTATGGGTCAACTTTAATTTGCTTTACGCTCTGTTACTTTGAAAATGTTTTACGAAAAATAGTTTTTCTAGTAATGCAGAATAAAATTGTATTCCAGATAATATTTCCGGACTTGAGTGACGCAAACATAAAGCCGATAGAAAAATCTCAAGTGACTATCACGGGTATCATTGATGGTGTATACAGAGCCAGACAACAGCTCATTGTAAGTGCAATTTTCATTCTTTTTATTCGAAAACAAAAAAATATATTAAAACAAAAACCAAAGAGAAAAAAGAAAGAATGCAAGCTGCATCAGCATTTAACGTGGCATCCGTAGTTGTACCAATGATAGCAATTGCGCTTCAAAAATGTAAAAATGGAAAACGAAATGAGAAGCAATATAATTGCAATGAGCAATGAATAAACACGTTGTACCACATTTGAAATAAGCACACAGGCGTACACACAATGAAATAATTGTCTCGTAAATGATACGAATTTACACCACGCAATTCGGTTTTGGATTTTTTTTCATTTTCCATTTTTTACCCCAATCCTGTGTGCAGACAATCGTATCGTTACGTTGTCGTTGCTTTGTCACTTCAGTTGGTTTCCATTGTTGTTTTTGTTCTTTCTTTCGTATATTACTGGAATTATTTTTTTCAGTGCATGAAATAGCCCCGAATATCCGGTATTGCAATCATAACGATTGCATTTAATACCGTCGTTTATGTGTAAATCAAAATGTCTGTCACTCATACAACGAAAACGTTGTATGTAATTTCTTTTTGGTCATTTATATTGTTTTGTTTTGTTGTGTTTGTTACAGTGCTTCTTCTGTAAGTTGTATCCAATTTATTTAAAAGATCTGTTTAATTTTTTTTTCACTCATATCATTTCATTGGTCATTTGCATTGGTTTGTAAACAGGGCAATTTGCCGGTGGCTTTGATATTTGATTATCCGGAAAATTCGGTTAAACAAGAAGACATTAATGCTCTCATGAATCAATTTGGTGTTTTCATTGCTGCTCGCCATAAACAACGACAAAGTACATTATGCATTGTTATCAAAGGAATTGAGAAATACGTTGGTAATCTATTGCATTTTAAAATATTTTGTGCTTCTTTTATTTGTACCGTTCGCAATATTTGCAATTACACATTCTAAATTTTTTCCTGAAATTTTTTTGTAATTAATTTAGATAAGATCTATGAAGCTCGCCACAAGCTTTTAAACCTGCCACCCAAATCTGTCGTGGCGGCTGAAATACCAGCCACATATTTTTCATCGGTTGAACAAGAATTCAACACTTCGGCTTTGGTAGAGATTTTATCTAGCGTTCCTAATAGTCCCCTAACACCGGGTGGTTTGTTACAAAATTTCACACCAACATTTCCAAATGCATCGTTTCAAAATCAACTTGGTAATAGAGTCCATGACTTTTCAAATCTAACACATGCAAATGTAAATTATCATGCATTACAACAACAAGCACTTCATCAGCAAGTAGGCAATTTAAGTATTTCTTCAAATCTTTCAACCAATGTGTTACCATCGTATTCTGGTCGTCCAAGTGTTTCACCCCGTTCGACAAGTACAAATACCAGTGGATATCTTAGTCACTCGAGCAATATTTGTAGCCTAAATATCAGTGGTAGTGCAAATTCGCTTGAACAATTGTATGCACCATACAAACCGTCCATTCAGATAAACGGTAACAGTATAAACCATTATCCGCAATCGGAAAATCAAATATTTGTTGGGAATTCGACTAACAATTTATCACGCCACTTAAATGAAAGCGGCAACCATCCATTCGAAACGGAAAATCGTTTGTTGACACCAAACTATCATTCGGTTTGTATAATAATTTTTGATTTATATTTTCCAAAGGCACTCTTATTGATAATTATTTATGTGTTACAGCCAAGAACATTGGATTTTGATCGAAAACGTATTGAGGGTTTGAAAGCTTTGGATCGTTTCGATCTAAATAGGGAACAAGTACGAACACCAACTGATGCATGGGCTAAGTTTTCTTTAAGTAAAACATCACCGTTTGCACTGGAATCGTCATCTGCTGGTGTATCTCAATGGGCACAACGAGAAAAACTAAATTTTGACAAAGTCGCAACCACGGGCCTGATTGACAGCGTACCATGGAACGATCGTGTATTATTATCGCAGTTCAAAGACATTCACTCACTTTTAAGTCACTTGAAACTCGAGCATTACATCAGTAAGTATCAAAGAAGTAAAAAAATACATATGAATTGAAATGAAATATAAAGTTGAAAAATAATTTTGTATTCTGTTATAGGTAATTTTGTTGTAGAAAAAATTGATATAAAGATGTTTGCAACGTTGACTGGAGAAGACTTACTTGAGTTGAAAATTAATGCACTTGGAGCCCGAAAACGGCTAATTTTGGCAATAAAACAACTAAAAGCCGAAACTACACCGTCTAGTGAATGGGTTCAGTTATCTGATTTCAAAGATATCCCTTCATTGTTCACACATTTAGAGATGGGCCATCACATAGGTGAGTCGTCGTTTTTAATTCATTTTGTCAAATTTCGTTAAAAATCATAACACTAATAATAAGTATTATTATTTCAATTAATAATTAAATGCTCTCCATAGAAAATTTCATACAAAACGAGATCGATTTAAAAACGTTTATAACGTTAACAACACATGACCTAACTGAGCTTGGTGTCAAACCATTCATTGAAAGAAAGCGGCTTCTTTTGGCTATCAATCAATTAAAATCTGAAAGATTTGCTGGTTCAGCTGCTGCTCCAGGTATTGAAAGGAAGCGACACCTTTTGGATAACAATCAACTAAAATCTGAAAGATTTGCTGGTTCAGCTGCTCCAGAATCAAGTCCACTAATGTTCTAAATGTAATAAATTCGAATCAGAGATTTGAAAATTTCAAACTGTAGAAGTTGAATTGGAATATATTGGTCATCAAAAATGATTATGCATTAGCAATTAGGGAATAATTTAAATCATAACACCACAAACCAATTTAAATTTCCCTCATCCTCTTCTAATCATTTTAAAATTGTTTGAAATACATAAAAACATTGAGCATGTAAATAATTATAAATGGATCAATGCACTTAAAAGAAAACACTTCAAATGAAATTGTAATTATATTAGAATACAGAGCATGATTATATTTCACTATGTTGTTTTATTGTATTTATGTATGTTTATAATGTATTACGATGTAATGTGTAGTGAGTTTTCACCGTATCCACACACAAAAAAATCAATTGAGAAGACACATTAAACGAAACATAAAAAATGTATTGAAAAATTGGATGAATCAGATAATGAGAATGCTCCGATACGCTTTCCAAAAATTGCCATTTAAATCAGTGTGTCAATTAAAATAATCTGGGACTTACATATATAAGTTTAGTTTTTTGATGCAATTTTTCAATTACAAATACCTTTTTTTGTTGACTTTAATATCAATCTTTTTCAAGAAATTTGTAATAATCGAAGACAAAAATACAGAATTGATTTGAGTTTTATAGCAACTATTATGTTACACGAATAAAATTACAACACTCGCGGTGATTATAATACTTTTTACACACATTCAGTGAGCGAAGTAAATCAATCAATCTTTTAATTGAATTTCAAATGCAAAAACCCTTCACACACTTGTTCAATGAAAAGATTTACATATATATAAAGAATTTGGTTTTATAACTATAAATTAATTTATATAATGTTATTATAGAATGAATAAATTCAACCTAAAGTTAAACTTTAGCACTAAATTGATAACAAATCCTAGTTCAAAAAAGTCATTTATTATGTATTAACAAGCCTCCGTAACTTTAAACTGCAGTCCATATTACCACATATTAAATAATTTTGGAATATAAAATGAAAAAAAAATTAATTAAAAAAATTATATTTATCATACATTATGACACTAATTATTAATGAATCATCTTTTCATAGCATAAATAGCGTCCTCCTTCAATCAACCGTATTGCACGAAATTCGTTGGAAGCGCTTTAAAGTGGGGACGGCTGGTAATTTTTTCCCATTTCATTGGGAAAGCTCTTCAATATTATTCTCTAATAAATTAGTTTCAATTCAATTATGTAAATAATGATATCTCCGATATAAAAAAAACATTTTGTTTAACTGAATAACAATTAAAACTTAATAATTTAATAATTTAAATTATATTATATGCACATTTAGTGCACATTTGCAATGAAAATTGAATCTATCTTAACAATTTTAGAGCACATGAACGCAGTTTGTGAATGTAAAATTTATTAAATTGATATCGTTATATGAATCGTACAGAAAAGACTTCTTATATTTGTTATTTAATGACATAGATGAAAATTTTAACCGTTGAGATATTTAAACTACCTTTAAAGTTACGTTAAATAGAAAAGAGTTACAATTTCGGTTACTATTCGAAAATTTGTTTCAATATTTGCTAGGAACATTTTTTTGACAGAAATGATAACTTCTTTTAATTTTGCTTTTGTCACTTTTTACCACGTGAAGTTCTTTTAAAATAATTTTTCACTGAAAACGTCATTTTCTGCGAATTTTTTTTATTATTTTCACTTTGAAAGGCAAAATAATTAAAATATTTTTCGTCAGTATGGATAAGTTATTGAAGAAATACCAACGATGACAAAGAAGGACCAATCAGAAATCATAATGTCAAATTAGCCGTGGAGTGGAGATCGCAGAAATTTGTTTGAATTAATACCAAGAATCATTATCTTATAACTGTTTTTTTCTGACAGTTTGAGCACATTTTTATAACTTGGATAAGATTATGCTAGTACTGTATGGCTAAACATTTCTTCAACTAAATCTGATTTGATCGAAAGAATGCTGAATATGACTAGACACGTCGCAGAATTAATTTTGCATTATTATTTATGTATAACCTATTGAGTGATAGAATTCATTGTCCATTTGTAAAAGAATTGTTTTATATTAATTCTAATCCACGTAATCTTCGTAATGCTGAACTATTTAGGATTTCAAGTATTTTAAGTAGAAACACAAATGCCCTCATTACGCTTATTTATTGAATCTACCAATAGAAATGAATTTAAAAGAAAACTATTAGAAGTTCCTAAAATAAATAAAATAAAATAAAAATAAAGCAGTTGATTTTATTTTGTTGTTCTGTCTGATAAGAATAACCTGTCTATTCTTATCCAGTTTGAATAGAACATAAACAATAAGGGAGTTAATTTTGAATTCAATTCAATATTGCGCATTTATTTTCACTTTAGCTTTGTGGTTTTTGCGTCGTTGAAAAGGTAAAATGAATAAAACATATATAATTTCAAATTAAAATTAAAACAAAGGAAAAATCCCTATGTGCTGAAACAATAGTTTTCTTTAAACAAGTCGATAGTATTAACCTTTTGGCGATTTTAGGGGTTATTTATTCCCCAAAAACTGCCTTCTTATGAACCTTACCTACACAAATAGACAGATTATTCTCGACTGTGGTCCTTATGTGATATTTAAATCATCAAAATCATCCATATCATTATGAAGTCGTTGATTTATTTGTAGAAAAATTGCTTAGTTCAACAAACGGTTAAAGTTGAAGAAATATACCACAAACAGAAAGTATTACCATTTATATTATTTTGGGATTGTTTACTTATTTTTTCTCATACGTAAAGTACAGTACAGTTTCGATAAATTCCATTATTTGACTTACAATTCGAATTTTCATGATTTCTACTTTTCTATTTTCTACTAGTTTATTTTCTTGTAGCATCCTTTTCATGTTATTCAGGTCAGTAAGTTGAAAACGTTTCGATAACTGGAAAAATTCCTAACATTTTAGGAAACAGAGTGACAAGTTAAACAAGCAGAAGATTTAATCAAAACCATAAAAATACACTGCGTGATGCGAAGGAAACTGAAAAATTGTCATTATTGGTCGCCAGAAAATTGTTCGCTCATCGGAGCAAAGTTAAATTAGTTATTTGCCATTCATCCAACGTCAATCGTTCTTTCTTCGAGTTTTGTTGCATTTCCTTCTTTTTCTGTCACGTTTCCGATTTTATTTATACTGTTTCTGATTTTTTGCACTCGTTTTTCGCTTTTATTTCCTGTTTCAGTTTTGTTGCTGCTGCAAAAGAATTTAATCCAATAAACATCGATGAATCAAAATTGAACCAAAACCTAAACGATGGTTGCCACTTGAACTGCTGGTAATATTTCGTTTGAAAACATTTGTTTTGTTTGAGTGAACACTTTCCTTGTCAACGTTATTTGTATTTGCTCAGTTCTTACAAAATATAAATATAAATAAAGGAGCATTCGATTTTAACACATTTCTTATGAGAAGAACAGAAATTATTGAGAAGTTTTTTTTTTGACACATTTCTTCATACTGGAAACAAACTTCAGAGAGTTGCTTTGATTTTTTCATAGAAAAATCAGCGTTCCAAACAATTTGTTTGATTTCGTAATTTTTTTCTTTGTATATTTATTCACTTACTTTTGCAACACGGAAAATGTTAACAAATTGTGCACACTTCTAGTATTAATCAAGGAAGTGATGAAAAAATTTATTGAAAAATGAAAAAAAAAGAAATACATTTTCGATGCGAATGTTCAATGATGCAGGTAATCAAAATAAGTAAATAAATTTTTATACAACATTTTCACACCTTTTCTGCATCAAAAATGAATTTATGTATTTTAAATTGAAGCGTATATTAAACTGTAGTTTTTTGAATCTTTTAAATGTTGATCAACGCTGAAGTTCACTATGCATATTCAATCGAATTTTTGGAATTGCACAAAAATATTTATCACACTATCGAAACACACACGTGTTACCATTGCCATGAGTTTTGGTAATCCAACAACTGGTTTGATAATAATACACAGCAATCTATTTTGAATGTAAACATTTTCCGATATTTGTACTCAGAATTTGGTTGATACTGTTGTTTCCAATTAATCATGAATTATGAAAAGAAAAATATCTCTACTGTGAATACAATTCAATTAGACAATTTGCAATTTTATTCAGAAAGCTTGGAATTTTTCGCAATCAATTAAATTTCTGGTTGCTTTTACTAAAATCTGCATATATTTATAGTTGACCCATGCTAATAATCATTATGGGAAGTAAAATTATTTATGATTCTTTCATTCTCTCCCCTTTGAATTATTTCGTACGTATGTGCATTGCATACATGCATAAAACTGTTTTCTTAGATGTATTTGTGCTAGAACTACTATACACGTCCATCGGGGAAATTGCCGACAATTGAAGAGCAAATTATGTATAATACACAACAATATAAGTGACCAATTAAAAATATGGAACTTGAATGATTGATTTTAATCTTTAAATATTTATATATTTCAAATAAAAAATTTTAAATTTAGTGTGCCGCGTGTTTAAAATGAAGAACGCATGCGTTGTGATTGATAAACAAAGAATTCCCCTTTATTTGGAACATGCACTGTTATTTTGTGTTTTCATATTGCAAGTACTATATAAAGGGGCTGATGTTTATGTAATTTTTCCACTTTTATCATACACACACATATAACATATATTATATATATGTAAGGAAGCACATGGAAATATTCTTTTACATATATACGCGATACGCGCAGCACAATGTATCACATTATTCATAACAATAATGTTGTTTTATATCGTGTTTCGTATCTAGCAGCCGTCGGTGCGGCAGCGATAGCATAAAATCACAACCATGCACATCTAGTCTGAATGACGAAATTTCAGTATCAAATGTACCACCGATGTGGACGATTTTGTTACACGATTTTCTGTGATGTGTATCATATTGTCGTTCGAGAACCACATGAAATCGAAAAGTTTGCTTAGAAAAAGTCCGAACGATTTTTTTTTTCATTAAAAATAAAATGTGCTTAATACAACTTGAATTTTAACCTTTTAAATATTTTTGAAATACGTAAATATAAAAGATAGTTCTTATGAACATTAACTGATAATTTTGAGTGAATTATTTATTACTTCTGTCAACATTTCTATTACTTGATTCTTTTACTTTTAATAGAATTGATGTGATTTCTCTACATCCAGTCTTCAATAAAATTGTGTTTTAAATATTGTATCAATATTGAAGTCGTAAAAACTTCTATTTGAATTGAATACGTGCAAATAGTGGCAATTTTTTTAAATAAAAACATCATCGCTACATTGGATATTCTTTTGCGTTTTACAGAAAAATGCCATCATGTATAAAATAAAATGATATCGTTGAAGATCCCGGTGAATATAGACTTATATTAAATTATCAACAATGTTTTTGTGCATGTGTATATGAATCAAGTATTCACATCAATAAAACTTTCGAACGGCCACAGATTGAACACAAAAAAAAAAATATTATTATTGTCATTAATCACTTATATACCTTTCCAATATTTGCAACCCAAAATAATATGTCTCGATTTAAAACAATTTTCTCCATGGACTAAATTACACTTGAGAACTAAAGATAATTGTCCATTGTTGAATGAATATAATAATATGGATAAGTGCATTACTATTGCATTGAAATAGATTCAATTCATTTTGTTGTTAAATAACTAATACTGACACTATTTCTATCGATAGATTTGTAACTTACAATGTAATCACTCAACAAAACACTTAATTATTTTTTCTCTAATGACACTTGATTGCTATTGTTCGCATTTGTTAATCGTCCTCCTCTATTATTTTATTATAAATCAATGAACATCAATCCTAAACGTATCCGTTTTTAAATGAATACTATAAATTCAAATAGTAAAATCGTCACAAGAGAATTAAAACAAGTGCTTTAACATGTAAATTTACTTTTTGCTCAGGAATTCCTAAGGAGCATATTTCTTGAATTAAAGCCACTTTGAGGGCTTCATATTTTCAAAAGAATACAAATCTACATTTTTCACCAATGCGTTATTAATGAGTTAGTGTCTAATGAATACGTTGATAAGTGCTTGAATATATTATGATAAGTGCTTGATAACGACTCTGATAACAACGAAAATTTCGATAGAAATTATTGCAAGGCTTCATTGGGTAGATGGAATGAGTGTTCAATCACGAGTTCGTGCTATCATTAGATAAAAATCTAATACACTTCAATTGACACAAAAGATTGTGATGGTGAACGGAACAGATTATTTCCATGCAACGAAGATGCACTGATACATTCACTCTCCAAGAATGAGTAAATGGATGATAGGCTCACTGCAAAATGAAGCCATATATGTCGAATATATAACATTCTCATCTTTCATTATGATATGAAAAACGACGTGACCCATTCAAAAGATATTTAACTTGCATTTAAAAGAGCTATTGATTAATAACTTGTCCGTCATTATGATGTATTCTGCTTTTGCTCTATCTTCAAGAATACAACAAAAGAGCGCTCGTATGTCAGCATTTTCATTGCATTCCAATCAGTTATCACAAAGATATAAATCTTCTTTTGTCTATTGTCATGAATCCAACAACTTACAATTATCATTCCATATACTATAATCATAAGTTCCATTGAAAAAATACGCATTCAAAATTTGAGCGAAAAACCTAATAAAAAAATTCGGTGTAAAAATTGCGTTTTTTTCAATATATTTTTGTTCTACGAAGGTAAATTCGAATAATGAATCGAAAGAAATCCATTAAATGTTCATTTCAAGCCTATCAATCATCTGAAATGATGCGAATATTCCACATAAAATAAAGTATATCCTATACTTGGCCAACAAAATGGATCAAGCAATTGGAATTGTTATTCATTTACATTTACATTTATAACGAAATGAATTATGAATATGAATTATGAATTAGATAAATACGGCTTGTTCAATTAGTACAGTCAACAATTATAAGAAAGTTTTATATGGCAAGATAATGTTACTTAATGTGTATTAATAAATTCTGACTTTTGTTTTTTGATAATATAAGTATGAGTATCATCTTGTTCTGAGGTCAAAATTCGAATTCTAATTTCCATCAAAAGATTGAAATTATATTTGGGATTATAAAATATTCAGCCATGAAACAAATACGAGAACAGGGAACATTGAAATAAACATTAAATCGGAAAGTGCTCTTTCGTTGCTCCTTCGTTATTACTTTTGGCATTGCCATGATAATGTGTGCGGCTTTTGAGAGTTTTAATAAAAATTTAAACTGTTATGAATATTTAAAGAATACGCACGAAAAATAACATATGTTTTTTATGCAATGCTATGTTTGCCACCTTCCCATTTATATAGATTCATCTCGGCTCAGTGTTCCGTATTTAGTAAAAAAAGCTGTCTGAAAATATCTTGAATTTTTATCGAAATTTGGCTTTTCAGCCACATAATCAACCAAATTCACACATTTGCTTTTATGAACAATGAAAAAAATGTCTTTCGCTTTAATATTTTGTAATTTTCTCTATGCATGTTCATAATATTGCATTTCTCAATTTTTTATCCTAATTGATGTTGCGTACATTGTAGGAGATTCTTTTCAAAAACCCATAATAAAATAAATCAGTAATGTAAAATTAATCTATGTAATGAAAAAAAAAAGGATAAAAAATGGACAATTACTAATCGAAATTAATTTTGAAAAAAAAAAAACGGTAAAAATATTGTTGTATTGAAAAGACTCAGATGAAGTGTTTCAAATGCTTAAAAATTTGAAGGTGCTAAAAATTATCGTGTTAATAGCAGTAAACAAAGTATCTTTGTTTTTAGTGTATGTAGTTTGCACCTGATCTCATGCAACATAGTTCCATAAGCTTCTATCATCGTTGCAAGACGTAAAGCATTTATATACAATTCATATTCTTGAAAACTTTTTACACAGTCAACAAACCGACATTATCTATCAACGTTTAACAACTACACATCATCATAAAAATCTAAAATTCATGATCAAACATTAACTGGTGGTGTTCTTGCTGTCAACATAAAATTGAACTAGAAATGCTGTTTACTCCGAGTCAACCGAAAATAATGGATATAACATTTGTGGGTTGTTTTGTTCTCGCGACGACTCTTCTGTTCTTGGCACAAGGTAATATACACTTATAAATCTCTTTTAGCTTTGACAGTATTGTGCTCATTTGGTTTTCTCATTCTGGTTAGTGAGAAATTCTTTTCTGCTATTACTTCATAATAATAGATTTTTGAAAGTTCTTGATGCAAATTCACCCATATTTATAGAGAAATATTGCAAAGTGTTATTCAACCACTGTCCTGAGAACTTTTTCAATTCACTTCCTGAATTTTTCGCATGGGGTGGACACCAATACTATTTTACTGTTCTTTCACTAATTTTTGCTAATTTTCTCTAATATTCTAGTGTAAACAAATTTCTCATTTAAAATACTTAGGAATGCATTGATACTGTACGTGTACATGTATTTTAAATGTTGATTTTTTTATTCTTCTAATTTGCTATTTTTTCTAATATTCTGCATTGGAAACGCTGCTAATGGTGTCCATATATGATTTTTTGAACGCTAGCAATTTCCTTGAAATGTATCGTCCAACGAACGTTTTTAATACAAAAAAGAAAACAAAATAGATTAATAGACATAGTAATAATAAATTATTTAAGTTTGAGTGAAGCGAGTATGCAATAAGCAGTATTTGTTTCCTTTGTGGCGATTAAAAATTGTCTCCGGTGTCCAATTACTTACTGGTCAAACGTAAAATCCTTACTAATAGCTCGAACAATGACAACAATAGCTATAAAATATTCGCAACAACTAAATCCAACAACATATGTTTTCATTTTCCACACAAACACCCTTGCTCAAACACACAAACATAACCCATTCGAGTCATAATAGATAGCAATGTGAGAATAAAAACTTAAGATAAAATATGCTATGTTTTTGGTCGACAATTGCCAATGGATTTCATAAAGGAGTGCCTATTGCTTTTTTGCTACTGCCAGAAATAAATAAAAGTATTTCGCAAATCCGTTTTTTCTCGTTATATCACAAATTCATTCCATTCAAAGATATACATAGAAGACTGATTTTGGTTCCGGATTTACTTTAGTGATACTAAAACGAAATTGCAATATTTACGCAATGCGCATTCCATTCTTGCTTCTTTGTGGCTTTAATATGCTTTCAGAAATGCATATTTGGAATATCCATGGAACTCATTTGTGCCTAAGAGGTAACGAATCTGCAATAAACAAGTTTTATTGCACTCTCTGTTAAACAAATGCATTATGGTTCAGATGGCCAATCATAGATAATAATTTGACAAATTGAAAATAAAGACAAACTACGTGTCTGCATACAACAATGATACTCCCGACGCCAATTTATAACTATATCCGTTGGTTGAAATACTATTTTGTTCCTTGGAATGTATTTTATCATAAAATTTAGACAATACTGTTTTTATTCAGCCATTTTTATTTGTTTGAAATGAAATAAACAATTCATTGATCTTTATAGATCGATATTATTGACGGCATATATTATTAGTCTGGGAAGATGACGAATAGGTATGTCAGTGATTTGTTATCATCTGAAATACATATAGACCTTGTAACGAAAGTGGCTTTCATCAATATTTCTACAACCTAGAGGGAGATATAAACACAAAGCTTACGGAAGCGATATTCATCATTTATTAAAGACGTATTAAGATATTTGATGGTACTAATAGTATCAAGTGAACTGTCCAAGTCACGCAACGACTGGGGATTGATGATTAATATGTCCACAATGTAGACTCCATATTGTACATACAACTATATCGCTTATTGACGGTTGTGAGTATCAATTAAATAATAACCAACAATAAATCTGATTCAACTTTTAAAAACAACTCATTAGATTTTCAGTATATTTTTGCATTTCATTCATTTAATTGACTCTCATTTGTTTGTTTGTGTTTTGTCACATTTATATTACCCAATATTTCCAATCCAATTAAATTGAATAACAAATGCAAAATCTAAATTATTAAACAAATCTCACAATTCTGTTTATTTGTTTCTCTTTGAAAATTACTGCCGCATTTTTATTTGATATTGCCGACATAAAATACTCATAGAAAAAAGGCACGTTGTATTTGCAAATCTCTTTCATACAGATGAGTGCACGTGCACCTCTATCCATGTTTTTAATCTTTACTTTTGTCATCAAAACATGCACAATAAAAATTTGCCAAATTGTCGATGGAGTCGAGAAATCATCTAAATTGTTTATTTTACCAAAGAATGTGAAGTTTTATAATTGAAATCAACTCCGCAATTTTATGTATTTTTCCAAAAACTGAAATATTGTAAAATTATAAAATGAATGAAGGTTTCTGGGATATTTCTATCACTTGTATGAAACCTCAGGATCTTCGAAATTCTACTTATACCAGTTACCAAAAAATGAAAGGTCCAAAATTTTTTTACAAATAAACCAAGTAAGTAATTATAAACGAAACATGACATCAAAAATAAAGGAAATTTAAAGGAAAATAGAACGTTCTTCTACTAACTCGAAATGGAAAATAATCACGCGCAATGAAAATGAATACCTTAGTTGGAAAGATTTTTTTAGATATTCTAAGCGGTTTTCCTTCGTTTCATTTATCCAAGCAAGTAATATTCTCGCCTTAGAACAAGACACTTTTTTAAGGAAAGAGTCCAACTCCGAAACAAAAATACAAAATAATTTCGCATTTCTACAAATCCACAAAAGCAAGTCGGTATATGGACGAATACTGGCACAAGAACAACTAGGTAAAACGATATAAGAAATGTATAAACACTTAAGCACAAGTCCGAAAAGACTGAGAAAATATAAATTTATTACAGAAGATAAGATTTAATAATTGCGATTTAGCATTTTTTTTATTTTTGTTTTGCGGTCTTTGGTCATTCAATTCAAATTGTATTCATATATGGTTTAACAATACTTGGTACATAAGTTTCGTCACGTTTATGATAATTTTGATGCTGTTAAATTCATTTCTTTTACTAAAATAATAACATTTATTTTCTCATTTTTTTTTATTTTACTGGCAGTACTTGCTTATGAAGGTCCCATCAACTGCGACGTAATGCAAAAAGTCTTATATAATAGAGCAAGTATTTGCGACAATAGAAATGGGGATGGAATTCATAAGTTAACTTATCAATTATTAAAATTTGGAAAAATTTTTGGTAGATCAAAAAAATCAACTTCAATATACAAAAATAAATTATGATAATATTATTGTTATGAATAAGTTAAGGAAGTAACACAAATCGATAAGCAGAAAAGAAACAAAATTGCTCTACGTTTATTGCAAAATAAACGCAAAATAATATTCAAAATCATCAAACAGACTAGAGGTCAGACCCAGTGGCTCAACATGTTCTATATAAATAATTGTAAGAGTTTTGGGAACATTTGACCATCAGAGCCATCTAGAATCGGTGCTGAGATTTATTGGATCAAAGCAGAATTGCTGCTTGTTATTATTAATTATTCTTGTTTTTATCGTTGTGACATATTTGTTTACAACAGCGTATGACAGTTTGCTCCATCTATATTTAGATCGGAAATCTTACTGTAATATGTCGAACATTTTCAACACCCCATTTGCCCACTAGTCGGACCATAATCTAGAAGTCATACGTCATACAGAGGAAACATAACTAGCGCCACTAACTGTACGATCTGAATTGATGTCTTAGCTGAAAGTTAGTTATTGATTTCTCAATAAATTCTGAAAGAACGTTCAAATTCATACAATGTTAGTAAAATTTACAAGATATAAAATTTGATTTATGACAAAAACATGAAAAAATGTCAAAGCTAAATAATTATTTGTTTGAATTTTCAATTCTAATCAAGTAAAACTCTTGGCTTGTGCCCTTTCATATATTATCGAGCCATGAAATTTGTTTAGAATATCTATAATTTAACTTCAAGATAAGAATAACTCTTATTTCATTATAATGAAAATCAGCATCATTTCTGTCATTCCAAAAATCTTCGCCATTCTTCTGAATAATCAGGTAATTGATTATTTAGAGTCAAAGCTGCATGAACGGCAATGTGGTTTCCGTAGAAATCATAGTTATACCACTTCACTTTTGAACATCTCTGAGAGTATCAGATCGTCAATAAATCGCAAGAAAATTTTTATTTTTGCCTCGCTCGATATAAAAAGTACATTCCCGTCCGTTCCGCATGATGCTCTTTTAAAAGTTTGTGAAGCCTACGGTTTTTCTAACAACGCTACGAAATTAATCTAATCAATTTATAGTAATATTCAGCAAAAAGTTAAAGTCGGTAATCATGAATCGGATTTTGACGCGATTAATAACTGTGTTCTTCAAGGTAGCAATTTCGGTCAAACATTTTTCTGGCTTTATTTTAATGACACATTTATCATTTTTGAAAATATGACTGGTCATTTATTCGCGGATGATTGTCAGGCTCTTATTGAAGTTGAGTTTGATCAAATAAATACCGGCATTGAAATAGTAATTTCGGATCTCGCAATATTAAATGATTTTATTAAACGATGCGGTATGAAATTAAACGGTTCTAAATCGAAAGTAATGATCATCAGTTCTAAATATCATACAAGTCGGTTAAATTTTAATGCGATCAGTGATGTGAAAATTGGTTATGAAAAACTCGAATTCTGTAAGTCAATTAAAAACCTTGGTGTTATTCTTGACGAAAATCTCTCTTTCCAAGAACATGACAATTGTAAATTGCAAAAAGTGTATGGTGTTTTAAATCGCATCCGGCACACATAGCATTTTATACACGATTATTTCAAACGTAATATGGCAGCAGCGCTCATTGACCCCATTTTGGATTATGGGAATGTAGTAACTTATGGCTGATGCGCGCATTCAGTTACTCTGCAATTAATTTTTGGAACAGTTTACCATTTGAAATCAGAAACAATGATTCGCTATCTTCATTTAAAAACGCGTTAAAAATTCATCTACGGTCCGCGCAATAATATTATATATAAAAATATAATCTGATCTCCATTCACTCGGTGGCATGTCGTGCAATTTCTTTTTCAATTATTTTTAAGCTATTTGTCTTCTATCCTTTCTCTTCTTTACACTTTATTTTTACTTTTTTTGTTATTTTTATTTTTTATTCATCATTGTTAACGTAATTTAATTTTAAGTGAAATTATTATTGTATTTCCCCTGACTCTCTCTGGAGAAATGCCTCTGGGCAGGCCGGTTTTACCATGGTTTTCCGGACCGAATCTTGGTATTGAAGCTTCACTTTTATACCATCCCACCCCTGATTGTATTCTCTTTGCTAAAGTCGTACCATGGGCGGAATTTATGTCTCATTGGGTCTTTGACCAGCATGTTTAATAGTGAATACATATTAACATAAATTTAGGTTTCGTAATAAATAAATAATGCGTCGGTGTTTTTCGAGAAAATTGAGTGTTTTTGAAACCAATCGAGACTTGAATCTTTTCGGGCACAAAAATTCTTTCAAAATGGTGTTGACTGACCCATTCGAAATTCCAACAATATCAGCAAGCTCTCTAGTAGTCAATCGACGATTTTGCAGCACTGATTCTTTGATTTTTTTGACGTGCAGCTCATCAGTAGATGTTTTTGGTCGTCTTTGATGTGGGTCGTCTTCAACTCGTTCTTCTTTGAACAATTTGTGCCAATCAAAAGCCAACCAGAGGCCTTCTGCAACATTCTGAACGTTTCGGCGGCCGATATTTCATTTCGCGCACAAAATTTAGTATTACTTCTTTGGTGAATAATTTTCGACATTATAAAAATCGCAGAAACAACTTTTCTTTGTTCGCACACACGAGCGTAACTACTACACCAATGAGCCAACTGACGTAAAATTTTACACAGATGTCATAACTACCAACTTAAAAATAAAAACATTAGTCCAAATCGATAAACCCGGGCAGCTTAAATTGATCTTACTCATATTTGTACACAATAGTAATTGTTCTTAAAATTGACAGTATTATACAGCTTATGCAAATTGCATTGTCCCTTGGCTTGGAAAAATCTGAATTCATTTAAAATATAGTTTTTTTTTTTCTGAATTCAAATAAAAATCGTCCCGCATCAAAATCCTCAAAACTAAACAGATGGACTTCGTCTAGATTTTTCAAAAAGTGTAAAATTCGAATTTTATTTTATCTAAAATTAAATCAAAATTTGGTTGACTAAATTTAATTTTATTTACAAAAATGTGTGTCAATGGCGTTGACCTAGGGGCTGAGACGAATAGATATTTGTCGAATTTCTTTATAAAAATGCGAATATCACGCATAACTATATCTGTATATACGTGAAATATTCGCAATAACGCGTCATCACACCAAAAAATAAATCAGTAGAAGTGAAATATCAGATGTAATATTAAATTTACTTCAAGTATATGCTAAACGAGACATGTATTGAACAAGTATCATACTTCAAAGATCTAGGACTAATTATGAATGAAAAAATGACATTTCATAATCACTTTATGTGTAAGCATCATTTTCTATATGATCTTATTACATTGAATGACAGAATATTCAAACGATGGCAGCTAACAATGTAAACAAAAAATCCCAAAATACACTTGAACGCAGTCTACACACACAAAAAAAAACGTGGTTTATGTACAGCAAAATGCGGTAACTTGGCTGAGTGCGGTGCATTTTTTACTGATTGCGGTTACATTTATTCTGTTTTGTTGGAAAATATATCTTGTAAGTGACCGCATTCAACATAAAATTGTCTACAAATGTAATTCAATGCAGTATTGAACATGTAGATGGCGTTAATTTTGCATGGATTGTTGTAACTTAATTAATATATTTTCCGACCAAACAAAAGAAACTTAACCGCAATCAACGAAAAATTCACCGCACATAGCCAAGTTACCGCAATTCATTTAGCATCAACCGCGTTTTTATTTGTGTGCACACGGAAGTGACGGAAGATGGGTGTTTCTTCATATTTGTGTGCATTGATCACAATGTTGTTATACTCTGTGTCGATTTATGTCATGCCTGCTAACTAAACCAATTATAATGTTTAATTTAATTTCTCAAAGATACATTTTCATGGGCGTCGCATGTAAATCGTTTGCAAAACGTTTGCGATTGGTGATCCGCAACAAAGGAGGAAGATTCAAAACCAAAAAATGAAAAAAAAAAAAGATGTCTTACATCCGTAAAATGAACTTTTCTGGACTAAAAATCCAACACATGTAATTTATGCAATTTCTGTTACGAATTCATTACATTTTATCTTAAAATAACATATAAATAACTGTAATCAAAACCACTTTTTCTCTAACTAAATTAATCCTTGGAATGGAAACTTCTAGGGGGAAATGACCACTACAAATCACATTAAAATTTGGATGATTTTTGCAAAATACAATCTTTTCGAAGTATACACTATGATTTGTGTGATTTGATCTAAGATTTGTTGTGATTTCATCGGATTCGACAGATATGAAGAAAAGTCATTTCACCAAATAATCACTAACATATTCAAATCTATTAAAAATCGTTCAAATCATACAAATCATACAAATCTTATATAAGTTATATAATAGATATAAAAATAAGTGAAATAAAATTGAATATTGAAACAAATTTTAATTTTATTGCTATCTGCTTTGCTGAAACGCATATTAGACAATTAAATAATGTATTGAGTGGAGTTCGGAACGAACAAGACAAAATGTCCATATTGTACTGCAACTATTATTGCAAATGATTATAATCTGCTGGATTTGACATTGAGATGATGGATTTGTAATATCCTGCAATGATTTGTTGATTTCTGTCAATTTATTTGAATTTCAAATAACTAGTTGAGATTTGAATGAAAATTTTTTGGTTATTTCCCCCTATAGAGAGTTGTAGAGGAAATGCGTTTTCGATACCAAAATAAGATGAATTAGGCACAAAATCTATTTCTCCGTTTAAAGTAAACCGAAAATGACTTACAAATTATACTCAAAATTGCATTTTTACTTCTGTGTAACGAATTTTCCACAGGTTTTGAACTGTAGTATCTCCATTTACGGTTCAAGTAACAATAAATTCAGCGAAAGTAGAAAATCAAAACCTTATTGTTTTGACGAAGTAATAATAGTTTTTGTACCGACTTTCCAATGTTCGAGTATCTATATATTTTTGTAAATGAACATAAGTTTACTTTGACGAAAAAGCCCATTTTGGACACTTTTCATACAAAAATCATCATTTGCACTGGATAAATCTCCATTTAACGGATCCACTATGCGGTTATCATCCAAGGCAGAAAATTTAATAGTTTCTATTCCTGAACTATTTCTGCATCATCAGATTTTTTTTGGGCTCGTTGGGAATAATTTTGAGCTATTGTGTTAACAAATTTTTGCGTACAGTGTACAGCGTACAGCGTACAGGGTACAGGGTACCACACACTCACATACTATAGTTCAAAACGCTGCGAAAAATTATTTTTGGGTGCCCTTAATTTCTTGATCGAAAGAAAATAAATTGAAAGAAAAAAAAAAAAATATTAAAAGTAATATAAAGAAAAAAAAAAAAAAAAAAACAAAGGAAGAAAAAAAAAAAAAGATTAAAAAAAAAAAGAGGGAAAAGAAAAAAAAAAAAAAAAAAAAAAAATTAGGAAAGAGAAAAAAAATGTGAAGAATAAAAAAAGAAGAAAAAAAAAATTAAATTGAAAAAAAAATAAAAAAAAAAAAAAATAAATTAAAAAATATATTGTGTGCGGAAAAGTAAAAAATGTAGACCTTAATTTAACATTTAATAAAAAATAGTTGAAGCAAAACAAATACATTTTTTAATCAAGTGAAAAAATTTGCAGTTATTACGGTCAACCTTAATAGTCAAACATAACATATTATTAATTTTAAGTTAATAAGATTCCGAAAAATATCTACATATTATCTTATTAATATGTTTGAAGAAAAAATGTTATTATTAATACGATATCTTATCAATATTTTATTAAGATTAAAAATATTCTCGAAGTATCATTTTAATAATTATAACATTACCTTATTAATAAAATATCGCCAAGATATTAATTACATTTTAATGACATTTTTTATTAAAATGATGCTTCTAAAATTTTTTTGATCTTATTAAAATTTTAAAAAGATATCTTATCAATAATAAGATTTTTTCAAACATATTAATAAGATAATATGTCGATATTTTTCGGAATTTTTCGACGATAATAATACAGGGTAGGCCATTTAAATTGGAAGCATCAGGCAACCTAATAACTTTTGAAAGAATTGACAGATTGTTAAATGTCATACCGTGTTAGAAGCGTCATTCGAAGACAATTTTTACCATGGAACAATACACTCCAAAAGAACGCGCTGAAATTGTTCAGCTTTACATTCAAAATAACTTCTCAATAGTGAAAACCAAGCGTTTGTTTCGTGCAAAAAATAAAGTTAAAAGTGCTTTCGATGACAACACCATAAGACGTTTATACGCAAAGTTTATGAACTCCGGCAATGTTAATAATGCTAACCATTCATCCAGATGACGAACAAGACGTTCCGGTGAAAACATTGAAGCCGTACGAGCCATTGTTGAGGCCAAGAACCACACTCCGACGCATAATTCATAGTGATTTAAAGATGTTTCCATACAAAATCCAAATGGCACATAAACTAAACCCAGCTGACTATCCGCGTCGCATGGATTATGCCAAATGGTGCATTGAAATGGCTGTGAACCAACCAGACTTTTGGCGAAAAATCATCATAACAGACAAGGCACATTTCACGTTGAATGGAGGCGTAAACAAACAAAATTGCCACTACGCCACTGAAAACCCTCAAATAATTGAGGAAGAGCCTCTATACGACCAAAAAGTCACAGTTTGGTGTGGTGTTTGCGCGAATATGATCATCGAGCTGTATTTTTACCAAACCAATCGTGGAGTGACCACAACCGTCAATGGCGATCGTTATCGAGCCATGATAACCGATTTTGTCATGCCATTTGTTCGTGAAAATGGTTTGGATGAATTCTGGTTTCAACTGGATGACGTTACATGCCATACAATACAAACAATCGATTTATTGCGGCCGTTGTTCCCCGGACGGCTCATATCGAAAAGAG